>CM042017.1:89539388-89574388 GCA_023525715.1 Cichorium intybus | reverse complement strand
TATTTTCCTCATAATAAACATTTTTTATTTTACTTTATAATATCATAAATAACAAATGTTGCAATATATGTTTAAGTTAATTATTACTGTAGTTTCTTTCTATGATATATATATATATATATATATATATATATATATATATATATATATATATATATATATATATATATATATATATATATATATATATATATATATAGATGTAGGTTCAAATGCGGATTCTATATATCGTGCGATCGTAGGACACGATCAGGTTCCTTCGTTCATCAAGGACACGATCGGTAATTTAACGTCGCAGGGAATTTCGCAATTAAATAAAAATAACTGCAATTAATATGTTACGTGTAAATGGTAACTGATTATCAGTTTCGAATCAAATCAAATTTCATAACAGAATCAATTCTAAAACAATCAAATCCTTATCAAAATTGAAATTAGAATCTGATACTTCGTTGATAAATACCGATGTTGTGGTTGTCGTAAAGAGCGATCATACATTATCGATAATTCGTAGAGATTGGGTTGGAATTCGACGCAGGTATTGTTTTCGTTAACGTTGATAGTGATTTCGATAATTATGTTCTGCGATTGTGATAATTAATTGACATTCGAAGTTTCGATTGAGATTATCTAATCAATTATGTTGTTATTGTATGTAATCAGTGTTAATTTTTGATCGGAGATAAATTTTAGAAGTTTCAAATGTTTTTTTCTTTATTAAAGTGTATTCTTAGAGAATGTGCTTGTGTCGTTGTTAATTATGTGTGGACGCCAGTGGATATGTACATCATTCTAGGAGAATGGTTTTACTTTTTGTTAGTTAAGATGTATTCTAAGAGAATATGGGATTTGTTTAGTAGTTTTTTGACATCGCAAGAGTAATATCTAATTTTGTAATTAATCAAATTTTGTTTTTCAGGAGAATATGGCTATTTGGATAGGTGTATGCGTTTTGATGATTGTAGGTTTGGAATTGTCAAGCGACTTGTATTTTGATGATGATGTTTACAAGATGGAAGACTTTAGCAATTATAATAAGAGATTTTGCAAAATTTGTAAAATGTTAACTGATCATGATAGTAGGAATTGCCCTTTTGGAACCCTTTAGTTTCATAGGTATTGGTTAAGAATAACAGGGATTGAAAAAATGTAATAAGGAGAATGATGTTTTGATTTGTATTTTCCTAGTGGTTGTTATTCTTAGAGAATAATGGAATTTTATATCTTTTGTTTTACGCATGAGTGTTGTATGAAATTCGTTTTTTATACATTTATTTGTGTGTAAAGATTTTACACCTAAAAATTTTATTTTATCTTTATTCGAAAAACAGATGGATCATGGTGAAACTAGTAGGAGTGAACCATATGTAAATATTGAACATACAGAGGACGGTGACAATTATTCCATATATGGTACAGGGGATTTTGACACAGGAGAACATTCTCGTATATTTGGTATGTAAAAATGCAATTAATTTTGAAGGTTTATTAATACGAATTAGATTTTTAACAAACAGTAACACATGGATCGTTTATTATGTACAGGGTGTGTATGATGGTTGTTATTATCTGAGAATGAACAAATTTTAGCAAAAAGTAACATGAATGTATTTAATTAATATTAATTATGCATGTTGATTAATATGAATTAGGAAAATATTAACACATGAATGCAGTAATTTTTGAATGCTGTGTAATATGGTACAGGCGACTTTATTATGTTTGTATTCTCTGAGAATGATTCATTTGTAATGCATTTTTTGTTTTGGTTTTAAATTTTCAGATGAAGAAGAATCTGTGTTTAGTAATGATTTTGTATCCCCTGGTGGGACACCATATTGGATACCAATAACCGATGATCATATCAAGCCAAAATTAGGAATTCAATATCCTTCATTAGATGCTGCTGTTGCAATGTATAAAGAATATGCATTCCAAGGAGGTTTTGATATAAGGAAAGGTTCTCTTAAGAAGACTAATCATGATGTGGTTACTTCTCGACATTTATTATGTAATCGGGAAGGGAAACCAAACACCGGCAATGTGGATACAATTGATGTTCAATTCAGGAAGACTAAAAGACGAAAGGATTTACATAGAACTGAATGTAAGGCACATATTATTTTTAAGATTATACCAGGTGGTAAAGGCTACTATGTGTATCAGTTTGTGGAGAGTCATAACCATAGATTGATTAGTAAAGCAAATATGCATCTATCACGGGCTAGTAGAGAACTGGATTTTTCACAGAAAAGTTATGTTTATAACATGACAAAACAGAATGTTGGAGGAGGTAAGGCATATAGATTAATGACTGGCATACAAGGTGGGTGTTCAAGTCGTGGTGGTTTGGCTATTGATTACAAGAATTACATGCGCAACCTTAATTGTTTCATTGCGGGTAGTGATTCTCAAATGATTGTGAATTTGATGGAGGATAGAGTAAAATATTCTCCAAACTTTTCATTTGAATATAGGGTTGAAGACAAGCAATTGAATGCATTGTTTTGGGCTGATGAGACTGCAAAATACAACTATCGGGAGTTTGGTGATGTAGTCTCATTCGATGCAACTTTTGATACAAACAGGTTAGCTTTTTTGGTGTGTTATTGTGTTGTTTTTATTTTCTGATTTGATATTGTAATTTATATAATTCTTTGGGAATAGTATATTGAATATTGTGGTGTTGATTTGTTATTTTATTGTTTATAGGTACCATATGGTATTCGTACCATTCACAGGGTTAGACAATCATAAAAAGTGTGTCACATTTGGTGCGGGGTTGCTTAGTAGGGAGGACACGGATTCGTATGTATGGTTACTTACATGTTTTAGAAAATCGTTTTCTAAACATCCAAGTATTTTGTTGTCTGATCAAGATCCAGCTATGAAAAAAGCAATTGAACAAGTTTTTCCTGAGTCGCATCATCAGTTATGTATGTGGCATATAACTACAAAGTTGGGATACAAGGTGAGGTTTTTTAATATTTCTTTCATGTCATTCTCAAAGAATTTTGTAAAAAGTAATTTTGGTTTTGTGTTTCCAGGGGGTTTTTATTTTTAGCATATGATCACCCATTCTCTGAGAATGTTTTTTGAACTTTCATGTCATTTTCAAAGAATTTTGTAAAAAGTAAATTTGGTTTTGTGTTTACTGGGGGTTTTTATTGTTAGCATATGAGTTGCCATTCTCTGGGAATGGCAAGTTAACTTTGATCTGTCTGAGTCATTCTCAGAGAATGTTTTACATGTTATATGTTTTAATTGATCCAACTACGTTTATATTTTAAATTCTTTACAGGTCCCTCCAGAAGTTTTTAATAACAAACAGTTCAAGGATCGATTTAATGCTTTGATTTGGAATTCTAAGTTACATGCTTCAGAATTTGAAGATGGATGGCAGGCCATGATTAATGACTTTAAACTATCTGACAACAAGTGGTTGAAGAAGATGTACGGTATGCGTAGGTGTTGGATACCAGCATTCTTTAGGGATGTTCCTATGTCTGGGTTAATGAGGACAACCTCATTTTCTAAAAGCCAAAATTGGTCTTTTCAAAATTCTACACTTTCCGGGTCATATCTTCTTAATTTTATGATGACATTTGATTCTTTTATGGAGAGACAAAGGCATAACCAGAACTTGGCTGATTTTAATACTTCTTCAAAGTATCCAAGAATGGTGACATGTCTCCCATATGAAAGGCATGCTGCAAAAGTGTATACAAGGAAAGTCTTTTACCAAGTGCAGGAGGAGTTGTGTCAATCTCAGAATACTTGTTTGATTAGGAGCTTCAACTTGGATGAAGATGTTGAGAACTACGATGTCCTTGAGAAGAAGAAGAATGTGACTTTAAAGAAAGTGTTAAATGAAGATAACAACCCAACCGTTGAAGAATATCATTATGATTCTTTGTATAAGGATTCTTCATATCAGGTATGTTAACTTATATTGTATTCATATGATTTGATTTTGTAATTTTCTTCTTTATCTAATTGGTTTTTTGTTGAATTATTGTCAGGTGAAGCATTTAAAGAAGGATCAATTTTTGTCATGTGAGTGTATGAAGTTTCAACAGTATGGGTTGTTATGCAGGCACATATTTTGTGTTATGAAGTTTTGTGAATATGAGGAAATTCCCAATCAGTATATATGTAGGCGATGGTGCAAAGATGTTATTCCTTCAGAATTATTGAGGCGGCGGTTCAAAACTTCACACACCGATGGCGATGTTGACCGGACAGCCATTGATATATTTTCCATGGTTGATCATTGTGTCAATTTGTTAAGTAAAGATTCTGTGAAGCTATGTGAGTACCTTGAAGAACAGAAGAAACTTAAAGCTACATTTTGTGAAAGTCTATCTAATCAAGGAGATTTGAGCAGAAAAGCAGAGTATGAGAAAATTTTAGGTGTTTCACTTCCTGATGAAGTTGAAATTGAGAATCCTTCGGATATTAGAAATAAAGGATCTGGCGCAAGAGGTAAAAGGCTAAAGAGTAAATCTGAAATTTTGGGTGAAGCATCTTCAAAACCAAAAAGATTGTGTAATTGTTGCAAGAAAATGGTTCACCATGACAAAAGAAATTGTCCTGATAAACCAAAACCATTGTAGTTATTATGTTTTTAGTGCATTCTCAGAGAATTGAAATCAATTTGTTATTTGTTTTAGTGTTTCCTGTAAACCACAGTTCTTATTATTCCATTCAAGAATTGGTAACAATTAATTTTGTGTTTACTGTTTTCTGTTTTCAAGGTTTTTTGTATTTTTTATGCTATTCTCAGAGAATGACATATATTAAAATTGAATTATGGTTTGCTGTTATCATGTTTGCTTGATTTTACTAATTTTTACAACCCATTCTTAGAGAATATTTGCGTAACAGGAATATGTACAACAACACATTTTTTATTTCATAACATAGTAGTACAAACCATTCAACGTTTATAGTACATCCATTGGGTGGTTATTTCATCGAAAGCACATTCCTGGTGAAGCCTGAGTTTGTTTCGAGGAAATGAATACAGCTCATTCCCTCGGTCAAACTGTATTATATACCGATCATTTTCTTGTCGGATGTACCTGCCAACCCACCATCCTTCATGGTACCATGCGTCAACAATTTCCCCTAAATTGAATTCAGCCACCACCTCCAGTGGGTATGGTCTGATTCTCTTTTTAGGGATGACTTCAACCAATGGTGACCCGTCGTCTTTCACCAGTGTCTCGTACTGAACTTCGTATCTTCCATAGGAGAACGACAGAATTCTAGCTGCATAGAAGGAACCAATTAGGCCAGCCTCTTTCCCTTTCACTTCAACACGATCACCTATGGTTAGTGTCATTTTTTGTTGATTGTAGGATGTGTGTTAAACAGGAATAAACTTGCTACCTTTTATAGGCAAAATATATTGTGTGTTTCCTGTGAAGTATATTGTATATTAATTAATTTTTTAAATGGATATAGTGTAGTCTTTTCATTCATTGTCGTGTTCAATTATTTTGCTTCTTCTGCTCACCACTCCACTGTTTACTTTATCAAAAGCTGCATGTTTGTGTGCATGTTTGTGTGGATGGGGTTGTATACGATTTTTTATACTTGTTTTATTCATAATTTGTTTTCTTGTAAAATGGTCTCAAAATTCTTATTCTTTGCATATAAGTTATTTTGTAAATATGGTACATTATATTTTATGTATTTTTTTCAAATGCGTGAAATTTTTTATCCATTCTTAGAGAATACATAATGTATTTTTCAAATATATTGTATCTGTTAAGCACTGGTCTTACTTATTCTCTAAGAATGAATGTATTTTTCCCCATTCTCTAAGAATAAAAATATATGATCGCAATCTTAATATGTAAAAAGAGAGTCTGTAATAATCCACTTAAAGTAATTTTTCACATTCTAAGAGAATGAAGTTTTTAACAACCAAATCCAAAAATAACAAACTAGGCAGTAAAGAGTTTTAATCAACGCATACTTAACAAAATAAAAGTTTTAGATGATTCATTAAGTCATTCTATCCCTTTTTTGATTTTCCAGCTCGTGTTTGTTTTGCTTTTGCCATTTGTGTCTTTTTTTGCCTTCTTTTGCCTGTTCTTCTGCCATCTTTTTTTTCTCATTTCTTTCTTCAAGTCTCCTTTTTTCTAATGCTTTTCTCTGATCACATAGCAAGCCCTTTTTATATATATCTAACTTTGCAAAGTCAGCTGCCATCTTTAAAACCTCGTCCTTGTGTATATTGTAATCTGACAGTAGCAATTTGGACAAGTACCTATAGCGCAATCTTCCCAAACAGGTTTCATCATTCTTTTGTTTACCAAGCAGTGATGTGTGCCATTTCCCCTCAACCTCTCCCTTGTAGCATTCCATGTGGCGCATTAGGTATATTCCACAGTCATGTCCTGGTTTTGCTACTTGCCATATCATTCTCATCATTGTTGCCTCATTCTCCCATAATTTTTCATGCATTGGGTTATTCATACTCCTCAGCCATTCACAGAAAAACTTTTGCTGCAAATGGTGTATTATTTGTTAGAAATATATAGATAAAACTCATATATATATATATATATATATATATATATATATATATATATATATATATATATATATATATATATATATATATATATATATATATAAAGAAAGAACTTACCATCTTTCTTGGTACAGAACCGTAGATTTCTTCCAATGCACCTTTTCTTTTTACGTGATCAATAATAAAGCATCTACCTCCTTTTAAATTAAACACTTGGAGGTAATACTTTCCCTTGTGAATAATGGGCATCAGAACCTGATATATTAATTTTGTGACTATCAAAAAATGTATTCATATGTTATGAGACAATGTAAATATATACACATTACTGTCTTTACCAAGTCAATGTCGCTCAGATCTGGTTTCACCTTCCAGTTTGTAATGTACCAATTCATAATTTCTTTGAAGTCTGAAATTCGGTTGAACTCAAATGTCGTCTCATCTAGCATCATTTCTGACTGACAAATTAAATAAATTGAATATGTTAGAATGTGTTTGGTAGAGAATGTAATATGTACCTATTAGATTGGAGTATGCTTAACTGAATGTGACATATTCATATAATAATAATTGTATTAAACTATATTCTACCTGAATGTATTTTGAGTTTACCATAAAATGTGTGTTAAGGAAAAGTCGTTTTGGTGCTTCAACAGATTTGAATTCTTCTAGCTTGTTGAGTAATGCAGCCCAACAATCGATTATTAACCAATGTATGGGCTTGTTTATCTCAAAGTACCATGCTAAACCGATTGTTAGATGTTCAACTTCATCCATCTCCCATATTATTTCCCTGAAATAAGTATTACATTTTAAGGTGTTAGTCATTAATTCATAATTTAATACTATAATATTAATATGTTGCACTTACTCGACGTCTTTTGTTGTAGTTATTAGTGCTTGATAAAGGTTAAGCTCTTCTTTTTTCACCCCCACATCAACTTCAGTTATTCTTTGGACATAAGGTGAGCATTTTTGTTTTGATATTTTCGGTTGTCGTTTTTGTTTTCCCTTATCTACGTTTGTTGGTTTTTTTTCAATGTTTTCCTGTTCTTCTTCAACTTTTTCTGCCTCTTCATTCATCTTTCTTTTCTCTTCACTTGATTTTGCAGTGGCTTTCAAGAGCATATCTTCAACTTCTTCCAATACACCAGGTTGTTCAAAGAATTGAGTTGATGAGATACTATGTGTACTTTCCAAATTTTCAACCCTGATTGCAATTGGTGTAATGTAGCCTTCTTCATTCTCATTATTTACGTTCTCATTTTCTGGAGAGATGTGGTTCAAATGTTCTGCTTCTTGAATCACCACAAGTTCTTTCCCCTTCCCTTCATGCTCTGGTATTTCTTCTTCTGTTTCATTTTCTTCATCTTGTACGTCATCGTTCTGATATCTTTCTGTTTCCTCCTCCATTTCTTCAATTTTGAATTCCCTGCTCATTTTTATCTTCCAAGCCTTTAATGCTTCGCTATTTGGGTACTTCTCTATACCCTTTCTCAATACACTTTCCAAGTTGTGTTTTTCGTTTAGAATTTTCTGGTATGAAATACCAAGTACTGCAACAAATCCCTGTTGTTGAAAAAAAAGGATTTCATTTATCATTTTCAATAACATATGTAAATCCCTGTTGTTGAAAAATTTATTTCATTTATCATTTTCAATAATATATGTAAATCCATGTTGTTGCAACAAATCCCAGTTGTTGAAAAAAAATCCTTTGTATGTAATTTGACCATGCCATTCTCTGAGAATGACATATAATACGAGTTGTAAATCGCATTCTAAGTGAAGCTACTATTGTTATTCTCTAAGATTGATTAGTGTACATTGTTAACAGGCAAATTGCAATTTTAAATCATTTGTTTTATTACCATTTCAATATATATTTTCTGAGAATGACAGTTAATTTCATTTGTAAATCTATTTTTAAGTGTATATGCATCTACAATAACATTGTATTATCTGTCCATTCTATATTTATACCAACTTAAATAGTTCGTACCTCCTCATCTTGGAATTCATAACAGCTATCATCTTCATCCTTATCACTATTCCCTGACTTTTCTTCAGATTGTTCACCATCTTCAACTCTCACAAAATGACCCTTTCCGAGGACATTATTCTCTATCTCGTAGTCTTCCACTTGTTTGATTTTGTCTCCTGTAATGTAGTTTATGAACGGTGTTCGTTTCCTGATTTTGGTTATGTTGGATGTGTTTATTGAAAAGATATATATCAACTGCAAAGCCATGGATATATTGTTAGTTCATTAATGTTATTATTAAAATTTAATAATAATCCAAAATTACAGTCAATTCCATATTTCCTGGTTTTAAAGGTGAATTGTCAAATGTCAAATGTCAAATGTCATTCTCTGAGAATAATAGAATGTAATACAAAGTAATCTTTAAAAACAGGGAATATAGAAATTAAAAACATAGTATATGGAATTCTAATGTTTTTAATAATAATCCAAAATTATAGTAAATTCCATATTCCCTGTTTTCAAATGTCAAATGTCAAATGACTAATGTCATTCTCTGAGAATACTAGAATTTAACAAAATTTAAACTTTTAAAACAGGGAATATGGAAATTCAAATGTCAAATATCATTCCCTGTTTTCAAATTACAGTAAATTCCATAGAATTTAATAACAGGGAATATGGAATTCAAATGTCAAATGTCATTCGTGTCTTTAAAGTTACTGTTATTCTCTGAGAATACAGATTATTAATAAAGGGATTATGGATTTTTAAAAACAGTTTAATAAATATTCATAAATATTAATGAAGGATACTTACCAGAAGAACTGTTATTGGTCCAGTGTAATAACACTTTGGGTCTTCTTTTTTCCAAAACTCCTTCCTTGTTTGTAAGCTTTGGAGGATATAGTTGCACCAGTCTATTCTTGAATAATCTTCAATCAGAACAAGCTTATCCAAAGCTTGAATGTTACTTGTACCCATTAGTTTTGATTCAACAAAAGTGTTTATAAACAACATCAGGAAGTTTAACCTAAACAATTGGTTATCAACATTTGATCTTTTAATTAAAGTTAGGAATGCGGTGTTAGAGTATTTCTTAGAAGGAAATTGGGCCTTCCAATCATTTAGCAATTTATCTTATTGGTCACATGAGGGTAAGGTGTTTAAATTTAATCCTTCTTTTGAAATCCCTAACATGTCATGTATTCTCTCTTTTGTTATCTCTACCGCCCCATTCTCTAAGACTAATACATTTGACAAAGGGTCATAATGGTCTAGGAGGTAGTAATTCAGATTAGGTGCTGACTTATCAATGTTAACCTCCAACAGGCTACCTAATCCCATTCTATGTACTGCTTGTTTTTGTGTTCTTGATAAACTTTCCACTGCTTCTGAAAATTTAATTGGGGTCATTCTTGATTTGAGAACTCTTCCTTTGTCTGCAGTTACTTTTCTTTTCTTTTTCTTTTTCTTCACAGCATCATCTTCATTCTCATCATCGCTGCTAATCTTTTTAGATTTTCTTTTGGCACTTTTCTTGTTATCTTTTTCACAATGTGCTTGTTTTTCTGTTTTTTTTCATGCTTGTGTTTTTTAGGTGACATGTTGGTTTTCCTTTTGTCTTTGGTTTTTTTAACTGAGCTGACAACATCAATAACTTCTGTAGTTCCTGTAAAAACCAGTCATAACTAACAGTCAAATATATGCAAACAGAAGTTCAAACTATCAAACATTCTACATACAATAAATAGGATTATACAGACAATAATGTCAAGGATTATTTTATCTCATTCTTATAGAGTAAAATACATTATATAATGAGAAGAATGCAGACTATATACGTATTATCTTATCTCATTCTTAGAGAATATCAGACTTTTTATTATTTGAGAAGTACAGAAATGCATATTTTGTGTATATGCAATATGAGTTACTTATTAGAGAATGATAGACATTAGACAATGAGAACAATGCAGACCATACAGTTATTATCTAATCTCATTCTCAGAGAATATCAGATATCATATTGTTAGATATACACAAGACCATACAGTTATTATCTAATCTCATTCTGAGAGAATATCAGATATCATATTGTTAGATATACTCAGGAATGATATAAAATGTAATGAAACTGCATTTTTTTGTAATATGATGCAATGCCACGAATGCAGACAATACACATGTTATCTAATCTCATCATTATAGAATGACATGAATGCATACATTATATTATTAGAGAAGCATTATTAAAACATTACAGGAGTTTGTAGGCATGTTGATTACATTAATGACAGCAATTTGTAGGCTAATTCATTCTTATGCAAAAATGACAAGAATTCTTTTGACAGGAATGTAGTTTCTTTACATTAAATCCTTAGATAATTAAAGGAATATAGATATTCAATTTCATTCTCAGACAATATTATCGTTGTTGGTTTCCCTTTTCATGACCTAAAGTACTTATACATTAGTTTAATGGCTGAGAATATATTGACATTCATATTACTCTAATATGTAAAAAGGAGTATTTCATATTGTCAAAAGAATCACAAGATTAACTCAAACGAACCATCGATTTTCTGTATTCTCCAAGAATGCACAAAATTATTCAAAATTAGTAAGATGTTTTTGGAAAACCCTAATTTTTTTCAAACAATTACGGATGATTCAATCGAAAGCCGTGATTCTAAAAACCCTAGTTTATAATTTACACATTATACATCAATTTTTTTAACATGCATTCTACATTCGCATGTTAATCGAGAAGGGTTTACAGAAATCATACGTTTTGGAGGGTTAACGAAGTCGTCGTCGTCTTCATCTTCATCAACAGTTACTGGATTCTCTATTGTGTTTGAGTACTTCAACGTCACATTCTCTCGTAATCGATGACTGCTTCTTCTTCCTGACATTGTCGATTAAACTTAAACTGAAACAAATGCAGGTATTGAAAACTGATTTCGTTGCTCTATCGATCGTATTTTTAAACTATTCTTTGCGATATGATTTGAATTGGGATTCTGTAATCGAAACTGAAAAAATCGTGGGCGTGATTGTAGGCTGCGTATCGAATATTCAGTTCATATCGTGCCCGGGTTTTGATTTACATTTTTACCCTTTTTGTTGGTTTGTTTATTAAGAAACCCGCGTATGAAAAAGAAAATTGGTTTTTTTCTCACCCTTGATTATAATAATCTAAAGGCTCACATTAAGTCTTACAATAATTAAGAAATTCATTTAATACTAACTCTATATATATATATATATATATATATATATATATATATATATATATATATATATATATATATATATATATATATATATATATATATATATATATATATATATATATATATATATATATCATAGAAAGAAACTACAGTAATAATTAACTTAAACATATATTGCAACATTTGTTATTTAAATGAAAACCTTTAAAATATTGAGAACCGTGATAACAAATCTCGGCCCTTGACGCAATTCATCGGAGGGTTGTATATATATGAAGTTTAACAAGTGTGAACACGTTATAGAAGATCAAACCCCACAACCATTAGATCAAAATAATGTGTGGCTTAGATTAGTTTTTTAGTTCTCAATCTTTTAATAGTTATTATTTGAACATATATATATATATATATATATATATATATATATATATATATATATATATATATATATATATATATAGAGTGTGTGTGTGTATGTATGTATGTGTGTAAGTGGGTGAGGGAAGAGTTCAAATGAAAATTATCAAAATGTTAGGATCCGTAACAACCACTCATTTAGAGTTCAATAATGCCGTAATTTTAATTTTTGGGATAATTTCATATTATATCCTAAATAAAAAGTTAAATATCATATTTTCTCTATCAAATATTTAAATATCATATTTTATCTAAATAAATATCCAAAATATCATATTTGCTCAAAACGTTTTTTTAACATTCTTTATATATTTTGATCATTATTTTTTATCAAATGACTATTATACCATTATTATAAATTTAGGTTTAAAATATCATATATATATATATATATATATATATATATATATATATATATATATATATATATATATATATATATATATATACCATTTAATTAAAACCAATTGTTTTTATCTAAACTAAACCTCAGTATCATTTAAGTTATGAAAAAACACTTTTATCCTAAAACTTCAAGCCATTTGATAAAATATGATTTAAATGATTATAAAATATAAAAAATAGATTTTGGGTATATATGATATTTTGAAGATTTATTCAGGGAAAATATGATATTTAAGTTAGGGTTAATGACTTGAGATGGTAACTTGCTTTTCAAAATGTTCACATTTAGGTAATAATGTTTTTTATTCACATTTACCCACTTAACTTGTTATAATTCAAAAAAGGGTAATATGACCGGCTGGTGGGAGTTTTCCCGGTCATTTACCATTTTTTAACATGTATAACAAGTTAAATAGGCAAATGTGAACAAAAAAACATTGTTACCTAAATGTGAACATTTTGTGTGTCTCATAATGTGCTTTTACAGGAACTTTTAGTTTCTCCTTATTGAAACAATATACGTTGATAAATTATCCAATCACAACAATGAATATTACCATGTATTTTAATGACATTATTTTTTAAACTAGAATGTTATAACAGGAAGAAATGGAACTAAGATGCTATAATAAATAAACAAGTAAATGTAGTGTCCAAAGCAGGAAATTGCAATGTACTTTCTATTTCTTTATTACAATAGACTTCTTTAATTCCTTTATATTATACCATTGTACTTTGAAAAATCATCCTTGTTATCCAAATGGTTAATGTCTTGAGAGGGTAACTTACTTTTCAAAATGTTCGCATTTAAGTAACAATATTTTTTTTTCATATTTACCCATTTTACTTGTTATACCTATTCAAAAAAGGGTAATATGATCGGCAAAACCCCCACTAGCTGGTCATATTACCATTTTTTGAACAGGTATAACAAGTTAAATGGGTAAATGTGAACAAAAAAACATTGTTACGTAAATGTGAATATTTTAAAAAGTAAGTTACCCTCTCAAGTCATTAACCCTTTAAGTTATAGATAGGGCAAATGTAATGTCCGGCTAATCACACTTTGTACATCTTACAAATTTATACAAAACATACATTTTCATATCAAAAGGATGTGCAAAATATGAGCATAGTGACAGGATAAATAAAGATCATGTACAAAGTAACAAAATATACAAAAGAGTTGTCCCATGATCAAAACTAGTTCACAAGTAACTATACATGCATATACTAAACAAAAGATGGCATAGTGACAGAAGGACTCTCACTGCTCCCGAGCAACCTTGTCCTTAGAGCCACTAGGTCCTGAAACATCATTAAACAACAATTATGTAAGCTAAAAGCTTAGTGAGCAATTTAATATAAAATCACTTTAAATATAATATAAGTTATCACAACACAACATACACCAAAACTTTACCATAGAATGATTTAAAGTTCAATATTAATTCTTAAATGTTAAAAACCTCTACGAACCAATCTAAGTCATTGAATAACATCTTTTTTGTGTTTTTATTTTGTACACTTCTTTATTATCATTTAATATATCAAGTATAGAAAATTTATTCTATTTTTAACACTTTTTAGAATATTTTACCTTGAATGAAAAATCTTGCTTACTAAACTGTGAATGCACCACCACAATCGCTTAGACCTCTTAGATGTAATATATGTGCCTTATTAGTGAACCACTAAATATTTTTGTAATTATCATGAATGTTATGTTAGTTACATGTTTGTAACGAACACAATGTATATAGTTAACACCACTTAATATTATTAACTAGTGCACATAGGAAATGTGGTTCAATCTTTTATTGCAAATTTATAAGTCGTTTCTTGAAACAACAGTGAAAAGGAGAAACAAAAAAATTCAATGCTGTTAGTTTTATACATTTTCATTCCTAAGATATGAGTGAAAAGGAAAACCAAAAAAATGTTGTTGTTACTAGTATATTTATTGTGATTTATTCATTAGTTTCTTCAATATAGTTTATGGAAATCACGATGGAATACTTAAAAGAGGTCCATGGGATCATATGGATGCTTATTCCTATGTTACTCATATATTATGGATCACTTTAGGTATCATCTTGTTCCAGTTGATCTTAGTATCAAAGTTTTCTTTTGATTTTGTATTTTAAGAAACGACTCATACATTTTTAGCGAAAGATTGAATCTTATTTTCTATATACAAAAGCTATGAAAAGTGCGCATAAGTATAAGGACTATTCTGGGTGTAAGACATTCGCCTTACCTAAGTAGCGTTAATTATAACATTGTACTAATCGCGAAAATATTGTTTGATTCGCTAGTAAGGCGAATGTAATATGCCTGAGAGGTCTCGAGTGTGAGCATCATTCTAACCATTCTTTCTATTTTTTATAAGGTAAAATAAGTAAAATTAAAAGTTGCTTAAAATTATGTGGTAAAACTGAAAAAAGTACTTAGGCTAAAACCATAAACACTATGCAAACTTAATGGTTGTTTTGCGAATTTCAATTTAAGAAAAATAAAAAGTCGATTAAAAATAGTTATATCGGTAAAACAAGAAGCCTAAATAAAAATTATAGGGTCAAAATGGTTAAAAACAAAAAGATAAAAACGTAAAAAGAAAAAATAAACTAAATACTTTATAGTGTGTGTGTGTCTATATATATATATATATATATATATATATATATATATATATATATATATATATATATATATATATATATATATATATATATATATATATATATATATATATATATATATTGGTAGCACAATTTTATATTGGTTTTATTAATGTGTAATATCTTATTTATATAGATAAATACTTTATAGTGTGTGTGTGTGTATATATATATATATATATATATATATATATATATATATATATATATATATATATATATATATATATATATATATATTGGTAGCACAATTTTATATTGGTTTTATTAATGTGTAATATCTTATTTATATAGATAAATACTTTATTGTGTGTGTGTGTGTGTATATATATATATATATATATATATATATATATATATATATATATATATATATATATATATATATATATATATATATATATATATATATGGTTAGGTTTAAGGACTTCGTCCGGTGCACTTTCTATATGATTTGCTCACGACTAATAAGTACAACAAGAAGATCAAACAATCAAAACAAAGAACAATAACACAAGGATTTAAGTGGTTCACTTGATATAGACTGATCCAACTACGTCCAATGTAGGAACTAGAGAGTTTATTACTAAGTTGAATGCTAAACAATGTATACAATGTTTATTGCACACACACACTCTCTCTATTTGGCTTAAGCTCTTCACATTCTCATTGTTACAAATTGAGATCTTACATATATCGGGAAAAAAGAGATATTTAAAGACGATGGTAAATCTTCTAGCACTATGCTTTCTACAATAGGTCTGCACTACTTTACTTTGACTCCTTTTAATGCGGGAGAGATAAAATAGATCTAGACATAACAACTTTCAGATAGTAACAGACCTTAGAACTTCTGCCTAGGGGACACTTCTGGTGAAGTAGCTTATCATATATATCAATATCTCTCATCTCCACATTTGTCCTAACATAAGTCTATACTATAAATCCGGACCAGAACGAGGCTTGTCCCGGTCATGTTCATCTAAAAGACTTCAGTTCCAATCGAACTGTTGATCCACTAAAGTAATTTGACAAAATGGTGTGAATGCACCTAAGTCGTGATACGACTTTAAATATTTCAATTTGCTTCGGTTCATCTAACTAAGGCGAAGAACATTCCTCAGACGAGGACAATGATCCGACTGAAGCGTAACCATCCAACCGCACTGACATGTTTGCCTTGGTTCCTGGTTGCTTCGGTCCACTGATCTTCTTCGGCCACAAGGTCTTTCTCTGTTTGGATTAGAGTCACATACTTAACAACCTTTTACTTAGAGACTAATCCGAACTTTATTCTTCTGTCATCCAAGTTGTAACAATGAGAATATCCTCCTTAGTTCCTCGTCTTTGCCTACTTCTGCGGTAGACAAGTTGAAGCCATACACTACTTCAACTTCTCTGTTGGGACCACCTTGGTAAACATATTTGTAGGGTTCTTTGCTTCAAGGACTTTCTTCAAGATAAGAGTACCATTTGTAAATCAACTCTCAAACTGAAATGTTATCTTATTTTGATGTGTTTCGTCTTGCTATGAAACATCGGATTCTTTGCAAGCTGTATGCCACTCTGGTTGTCACAATACATCACACAATCCTCTTGATTCAAGCCCGACTATGATAGGAAGTTCTCCAACCAAACAACCTACTTACTAGCTTTTTCCAGAGCCATATACTCGACCTTGATGATTGAATGAACAACACTCTTTTGTAGTATTAACATCCAACTGATTATGGTTCCCCTAATTGTGAGTACATAATCGGTAACGCTCTTCCATTAATCTGCACAACCCCCCAATTCAGCATCTGTATAACCTCCAGAACGACCTTCTGCCTTTTAAAACTTAAGGTTACATCTGAGGTTCCATTCAAGTAGCGAAGTAGCAACTTGACTCCTTCCCATTGCTCCTTCCCCGGATTTGACATGAATCTACTAACTACTCCAACTGATGTACAATGTCAGGTCTGGTGCATACCATAGCATACATAAAGCTACCTATTGCAGATACATAAGGGATCTTGGCCATTGCTGCCTTGTCATTTCCCATATTTGGGGATTGCTTCTTTAAGAGTCGCATGTGACTCCCAAGGGGTGTACTCTTAGGCTTCATATCGGACATACTGAACTTCTCTAAAACTCTACAGATATACTTCCCCTGAGAAAGTTTTAGAACTCCTAAAGTTATGTCTCACATGATGCTCATTTCCAATATCTGCTTAGTTGTGCTTAAGTCCTTCATATTGAACTCTATAGCCAGCAACTCCTTGAGCATGTTGATCTCTTGTATGTAAGGCCCCGCCACCAACATATCATCAAAATAAAGAAGGAGGATAATGTATGATGACTGAAACTTCTCCTGGTAAAAATAGTGATCACTTTCACTTCGGCTATAGCCATTCCTCCTCATGAAGCTATCAAACTTCAAGTACCGTTGTCTTGGAGCTTGCTTCAATTCATACAACCTTTTTTCAACTTACACACCAAGATTTCCTTTTTAGCAACTTAAAAACCTACTGTTTGTGCCATGTAGATATCTTCATCAAGGTCTCTATGTAAGAACACAATCTTCACATCAAGCTGTTCAATATAAAAATCTTCGGATGCCATGATTTTGAGGACTATTCTGATTGTGGTCATCTTTATAACCGAAGAGAAAATTTCATTGTAGTCAATCCCCATTTTGTTAGAATCCCTTCACCACCAATCTAGCCGTATATCTCTTGCTTCCATCAGCTTCGTCGTTGACCTTGAATATCCATCTGTTGGTCAATGCCTTCTTCTTTGCAGGTAACTTGACAAGAGACCATGTCTTATTCTTGTCAAGTGATCGCAACTGATACTCCATAGCCTTCTTTCATTATATGGATTCTTTCATCCTCAAGGAGTGTAGATAAGTTTTTGGCTCTCTGTTTTTGGTCAACTGTAAGTCGATGTTGGGTACCAAACTGGAGGTCTTCTCTCTCTCTCTCTCTCTCTCTCTCTCTCTCTCTCTCTCGAGTGAACCAACAAATAATACTTCCAGCTACAATACTTAGTCATTCATCTCGATCATCTAAGGAATCGTTATCCAAGGTTAAATTACCCCTCGACTCACTCCCACTCAAACCAGAGTTTCTAGATGTCTCTGCGCTCCCACTGCCTTTGGTTACCCTGCTTTCTCATGCGGTACCAAAGTGCTATACAAAATCGTCTTCATGGATATCCACTTTTATTTGAACTTTCTTTGGCTCAAATTTTCTGCTTCAATCTGAAGTGTCTACGAACACATCCTTGTATAAAGCACCTTTATTGAATGTCACATACTGGCTCCTCACAACCCTATGATTTTGGATATCCCAAAAGCAGTACCATATGTCATCCAAACTGTACCCTATAAAGAACACTTCCTCGCCTTCGCTTCTAGCTTATCCTTCTTACTCTCTTTAACTAAGGGTGAGTATAGGCGGGTACCCTCCTAATTTGGTCGGAACTGAAATCGGAACATTAGAACCCTCAACTAAGAAAGCAGTTGCAGGAGTTGTTAGAGAGGAGATTTATTCGATCCAGTTCGTCCCCCTCAGGAGCTCCCATATTATTTATCAAGATGAAACATGGGTCAATGTGTATGTGCGTTGACTATCACGAGTTAAATAAAATGACCATCAAGAATAAATATCCACTGCCCATGATCGATGACTTATTTGATCAACTTCAAGGCACCTATTATTTTTTAGAAATCGACCTAGAGTCGAGATACCACCAACTACAGATACAATATTCTGACATCCCAAAGACCGCTTTCCATACCCGGTACATGCATTAAGAGTTTCGGGTAATGTCATTAAGGATTAATAATGCCCTATAGCTTTCATGGATATGTTGAATAGAGCATGTCTTCCGTTCCTTGACAAATCTGTCATTTTGTTCATTGATGACATCCTAGTGTATTCTTGCAGTAGGGAAGATCATGTGGTACACTTACGCCAAGTGTTGGAATTGCTACGTAAAGAAAAGTTGTATGCTAAATTTTCAAAGTGCGAATTTTGGTTACTTGAAGTTCAATTCCTCAGACACATAATAAATAATGAAGGCGTGAAAGTTGATCCCTCAAAGGTGGAAGTGGTAATGAACTGGGAAATCCCCCAAATCCCACGTAGATACGTAGTTTTCTAAGGTTGGCTGGATATTACCGACCCTTTGTGGAGAATTTCTCTTCTTTTGTAGCATCATTATCTAAATTAACAAATAAGAATGAGAACTTTGAGCAGACCGAAGCCCGATGGTCTTCTTTCCAAAGGCTGAAACATGCCTTATATGAAGCCCCAATCTTGGCTTTACTTGGTGGTGGTGATAACTTTGTAGTCTACAGCGACGCCTCCCGTGTTGGTCTCGGTTGTATATTGATGCAACGAGGCCGATTGATCGCATATGTATATAGGAAGTTAAAAGACTCAAAGAATAAATATGGTTATTTTGAAAGTCTCCCAGTGGAAAGAAAGAATTCATTTGGTAAGCGTGCGAAATTAAGCCCTCGTTTTATTGGCCTGTTTCGAATACTAGAAAGGGTTGTTGTTGTAGCATGTCGCCTTGACTTTCTGGATGAATCAAACGGCATACACGATGTATTCCATGTTTCACGTTTACGAAAAACTTTATTTGACGAGTCACAGTGATTGCCCCTCGGAGAAATTGATGTTGATGAAAGACTTAGACATCAAGAACTATCGAGTTGAATTTTGGAACATAGGGAAAAGCCATTACAAAATAAGAAAATAAATATGGTAAACGTGCAATGGCGACATCATCGGGGTTCCGAAATGACTTGGGAACCCGAGGATGAATTGCAGATCAAATACCCTCATTTGTTTGCATGATTTTGAGAACGAAATCTTTTGAAGGGGGGGGGAGAACTTGTAACACCGCATTTGATTCGGTAAGTAACTTTTTTAATTTCCTTCCTATTGTTATGATATTGTGGTAGTATAAAGCCTATTACAGGTGTATATGAATGGTATAACTGTAGCATTGTAGTGAATTTTGGATAAAGTGACTTATAACAGGAAATTGGAGGAAACATACCTTCTGCCTTGATGATAGCGCCACGTGACCTATAAGGTCGTGATGCTATGGGCAAGTATGATGCCTTAATTCGAAGTTTTGGCAAAGTAGGATGCCTTGAACATAGCGGTGTTAAATGTTGAAAGATAGCGATGCGAGTTGATAATAGCGACGCTAAGAGTTAGGGATCATGACGTGAAACCTTGAACAGACAATTTTCACTTAAGTGTATTATGTCAATCATTTAGCCTAATACACTTCTCTCGTACTTTAGAAAAATTAAGGGCAAAAAATACACAAATTGGGCATGTAATTGAAGGAAGGATTCTGGATTTACCCATAAGTAGCTAAAAGGGTGTTGTAAACTTATATCGAGTCCATATTGCACATATTTCGAGCGATATCAGAGAGTTTTTATGAATAAATTAATGTAAAAAGGGCTAAAAATACTCACAACACATGGAAAATGCTTTTAAACAGGACTTTTGGACAAACAAGCGAAAAATGGCAAAAGTTGGAGAAAAAGGGGGCAAAAATGACAAGTTGCTAAAAATTGAAGGTTAGCGTCGCTATCTTTCCCATTAGCGATGCTATTCTGCTGTTACGAAATACCCGGGGCTGTTGAGATTGCGATGCTGACCAGACCAAGTCTTCCGGAGGGGCCAAGTTAGCGACGCTGACTGTTGTGAAGCCTATAAATAGGAGCCCATTTCAACCCAGAAAGTGTTCAGAAACTATTATCATATCGCATGACCTAGATAGCTTTTGAGACTATTTTCTAAAGGTTTAGAAGGCTGAATCATGTCTTTCAAGAAGCGGTTTACATACATTTGGTTGTAAGCAACATTTACATTTACATTTCTGCATTTCTTGTTCTGATTTAGCCATGTCTGGCTAGAACCTTAAATCTAGTTCTGGGTTCGGACATGTTTATCGTATAGATTGAAACATTCGGTTTGATGTTGATTTATGATTAATTCTAGTGATCATTTTCTCATTTTCAATTGAAGTATTGAATTTATTTGTTTTTGACAGATCACCTTAGATGAATCTAATTCACACAATGTTAATCGACTAAGTGAGGCACCTAATCGTTTGCATAGTTGATGTTTGGTAACAATAACAAGCGTCCTTGTTAAGAAATTGGTCAGATGTTCACACAGTTTCGAGCGTATGAGAAGAACTGGACATTGTTGGTACTTGCACACCTCATGCGGTTCCTGCATTTGATCTAAGAGCGTGTTTAGGTTGGTATAAGGAACTACGTTTCCGTAAAGAGCGTATTTTATCTAGACGATTTAGTAGGTTAATTTCATAAAGACTGCATTTTATGTCTTTTAAAAGCCAACTTAGAATCTTGAATCATAAACACGTCAAAGAGAATTCAATCTAGATCGGTAAACATTGAAGACTCAGAACTAGGATTTTTCCCTATTGAATTCTTAATTTTTATTATTTGCATGATTTTCTTATCTATTTCAACTTTTATTTCAAAAACCCCCATTACAACATTCTTAGTATTCTATACTAATTGGCATAGACCTTATATCCCGTGTCTCTGTGGTTCGACTCTGCTTTCCATGTACTCTATCCAAGTGCAGTATAGAAATGATATTTTGGACTTATTTGATAAATTTCCAATCTCATTTATCTGACAAACCTTAACATAAACTTCTTGAATCAAGGTATGGTTACTTATTATTGGGGATTTGGTGGGTTTTGATACCCTAGATGGGTAATTAATAAATTTTAGCTGAATTGGACGTGTGATATTGATAATAGAGTGAGTCTAGACCAAAACACAACTAATATATGCAATAGAAAGCTAGTGTAAAAGTCTGAATCGAGACAGCATAGGGACCTAACCATTCGTGACCATAGCAACACATAACATAGTATATAGCGCCCCTATGTTGCAAACCATCGCGATATGACCTGTTCTAAGATGATAGTGACAGATTCACCTAAGCATAGTGACAACGCCTAGTGATATCAAGTATTTTAGGCGTTGTTGAGCCCTGTTCTTGATAAAATTATATCAAATATGTCTGGGTATTCTCACTTTTCGTGCCAGGACTTGTTTGGAAGAAAAGAATGGAAACAGGGACTAAAAGCATGCAAAAGGAAGAAGTTTGGAAAAGAATGAAAAATCAAGGAAACACGTACGCGCGCCGCGGGAATTAACAATGCGCGACGCGGGCTAAAGGCGGTGTAACACATTCAAATGACGAAAAAACGGGAAAAGATAAGTACGCGCGCCGCGGATTCTTCATCTGTGCGGCGCGGCTGCGAGAAATTTGCAAATATAAATAGAGGCAATTCCAGCCTAAAACCCTAGCAAAGACCGGGTGTAAAATCGACCTTGAAGCTCTTTGACTCCAAGATTTCGTTCCAGCAACTTCTCAAGTGGTATTTTCATGTTTTGGATTTTATTTTCATTTAGTTAGACATTTATAAGCTTTAGTTTGTATCTTTGGGAGTGACAACCATTGATACCAAGCTTAGGTTTATGTTTTAGTAGTATTTAGTTACTGTTTGGATGTTTGGAATCTGAATTTAGTTAATGAAAGCATTTGGTTACAATTAAACTTGGTTTCTGAGTATTTTGGTATTTTGGATGCTTGTTTGTGTTTGGACTGTTTGAATTGTGTTTTGGATCTTGTTTTGACCTTGTTTGGAACTATTTCCTTTGCTGAAATCAGTAGCCAATTAGGTTAGTTTTGGGCATTGAACTTTAGCTAGTAGCTGTTCAGTCAGAACCCTAGTTATTAGTTAGGTTATGCCTTGTTTGGTTTGGATGCCTTTGTTTGCTTCTGATTCAGAGATGCACTTCTGATTTCAGAAAGTAACTAGGTTAGTTTGAGTTGAGTTTAGCTTATGCTTGGCTTGACTTTGTTTGGTTATTGCTTTTTGATAGTTGAGCACTTAGAAACTAGGTCCTCCGACTGTAGCGTGACACTACTAGTTGGTAATCTATCATTTAATCTAACCACGAAGCTCCTGCGGATCGACCCTGACTACCAATGTACTAGTGTGTGTTAGGTTTTCTTTATTTTTAACCGCACGACGACCTAGGCGTGTCAGATAGCGTCACAAAAAATTAGACATAAACATTTCTTAGGCCTCTTACAGGGGGCGTATGGACTTGTAAAGCTAGGGCAATATATAATAATTAGGACTACGGTGAGTATTGAGTGGGTTTGAAAACATTTAAATATGGTGGGAAATCCAATGTAGGTTGATCGAGGCAAACATGAACTTTTGATTTTGGATTACTTGTACTCACCCGTCGCTACCATGTAACATTATCAGGTGAGTAGACTATTTTAACCTTTGTGTAGGCGATTAAAGATAGTTGTATTGTGTATGTGCCTAAGTGGCATGCGTATGTGCCTAAGTGGCATGCGTATGTGCCTAAGTGGCTTGTGTATGTACCTAAGTGGCTGGAAAGTGTCTGAGTGGCTTGTATATGTGCCTAAGTGGCTGAAGTATTGCCTTTGTGGCTTGAGTTATTGCCTAAGTGGCATGGTACATTGCCTTTGTGGCTTGGTAAGTTGCCTTAGTGGCTGGGTAATGTGATGGACAACAAAAATGTTAATGTTGCAATTTTATGTAAAATTGTATATGTTCATGATTGTAGCTTATGGTTATGTGTTTATTCACTAAGATTATAAAGATTACGATATATGTGTTAACTAACATTGCAGGTACCAGTTCAGCAGTTCTGTAGATAAAGTAAATGATACAGCTAACATCTAGATGGACTTGTTTGATTGTTAGTAGCAGTCAGTACCGGCCTAACTCGAGATGTCATTTTTGCTCATGTTGTAGATCCCTTTTGATATTCTTGTGGTCTAGGTCTGTATATATTGTAAACATACTATGTGATATCTTTTGTTACTTGTGATATGTATATTGTTTTGAAATGAATATTTTGGGTGTACGTATATATGAACCTGGCGTTACAACTTTTCTCATCTTTTTTATGTTGATGATGTCATTTTCATTGGAGAATGGAGTCGTTCAAACATCATTACCTTTATAACCATGCTCAAGTGCTTTCATATGGTTTCTGATTTACAAATCAACTACGTGACTCAACTGTCATCACACACTCTATGATCTAGAAGCAGGTTAACGACGGTGCCAGAACTCGATTTTGGAAGGACGTTTGGATAGGTGATGTCCCTTTAATGATTAACTTTCCTCATTTTTTCATATGTATATTAATTAAGACCACCTCATCAAAAATAGATGTGATGGTACTAATTCGATTTAGGTTTGGCGGCATGACATATGTCATGGAAGAGCTCTAACAGCTCTCGGCTCATTGACAAGCTCAATAACTTCACTCCCGTACAAGGTGATGACTTGTGGTGTTGGGACCCGGGAGTCGACTACACCTTCACGGTTAAAGAGGCTAGACAAATGATTGATGGTTACACGCGTCTAGATGGCCATATCCAACCACATGAGGTAAATTCATTCCAAGGAAGGTTAGCATATTTTATTGGCGATGTAAGTTGAATAAAATCCGTAGTTTAATTTGGAAAGTTAAGGCAGTTATATTCCTTCAACTCTATGTCCGATGTGTAACACTGTTGAGGAATATTGGAATCATGGTTTGGCCACTTGTGAGGTCACTATGGAATTGTGGTGTTTTCTAAGGAGATGGTGTAATTTTGCCATTCCCACTTTTAGTGAAGTACAACAAATCAAGCAATGGATTCATTCTGAGCAGGTCAACACTCAGAAACGAGACCTTATGGAAGCTTTGATCATGACTTTATGGTAGGTTATTTAGGTTTATCGGAATGCTAAGGTTTTTTTGAGGATCAGGGATGGAAGAGTAGGCTTTTGAGTGAGATCGTTGTTAGTATTCCTTCAACTGGATTGTCTATAGGAATAAGTAGTTAAAAATCTCTAGAATACATCGACTTAGAAACCCCTTTGTAAATCTCTTTATCAATTTTTTTTTGTTAGCTATTTGCCAACTTTATTTATAAAATTCAAAATCCGTCCAAAAAATAAAAATAAAAATTGTTGCTTCTTATAGTCATAAGCACGTAAACATTTAGTATATGATAATCCTTAGACGTTTATATCAGTTAGTCATATGATCAACATAAAAATTAATAATAAATTTGATAAGAAAATATCAAACTTTGTTTTAACATAAGTTTTACTACAATATATTTTTGTTTTTCAACGATAAAAAATTTGACCACATTAACAAAAGAGAAATTATATTCATTTCTATTTTTTATTTCTACTTATCATCCTACTCATATTAAATATTGACAAGTATTATATTTAATAAAATTAATAATATTTTAAGACATTTGTCATAATTTAATATGAATATAAATAAAAGATAATAATAAATATAATTTCTTTTTAATAAAAACCTAATTAGATGCTAGACAAAATAATACAAAGGGTATTGATAAAAAAACCTCTCATAATATGATATGTATGTATGAAAAGTCAACTCACACAATACACTTATACATATAAAGATGATTTATTTAAGATCGTCTTAATACAAAATGCTAAAGTTCAAGTTTCAACCCATATTTACGATAATATTATTGATTTGCCATTTATGTAAATCTTATTTTGAATAAACGGGAAACAAGATCTCGAACTAATATGATAACGAAGTTCGAAGAAACACAAGAATCGAGAAAGGTTTATTTTGGATTGGTACAAAGTTTGAAGCATTTGTTTGGGGTTCGTGTAAGTGTAAGGGTATCACAAGGAGTTATGGGGACTCGTTTAGCAGAAACGGAGTGGCGTGACAGGTACGTGCCGTTGGCCGTTGACCACGCCCGACCCTTTGTCCCACAATATCATATTTTCTTTGCATTCTTCAAAATAAAACGTGTAAAGGTTGGATTATGTTTAGATGAGGTTTATTTCATAAGTTTGGTTATTTAAATATGTAAATTGATTTATCTATAGCGAATAATTATTTAGTTATCGGATATATTTTTATTACATGAGAGTTATTCAAATAGTTATTTTATAAATGCGTTGTTTATAATAAATATTTAGTGAACACCATCAGTTTACTTGTAAATTTGTCTTCATTGGTGAAATTTGGCATGTTTGATATCGTGTATCATACAAAATTTTGTATAAGGCTATGTGATGTGTTTTATTTCTATCTTTCGTTATTTTATATCTGGTCTTTATTATTATCTTTTCTCCACAATCCGTCAATTTGTATTATATTTATTTTTCACTTTTTATAGTTTTAGTTTTGATATAAATAATATTTATTTTTTTTCTATTTACTTACTAAATAAAAATAAATTAAAATTCAAAGTTAATATTTATAAAAAAAATCAATGACTTAAACTAAATAAATTAACAAAATATATAATAATAATAAATAATAATTAAAACCCATATATTTTGCTACTTTTCCTTCGACACTCCAGGCACTCGAATGTTGGCTCCTGTTAGATGATCGGTGTTGGTCGCTAAAGTTTTAAAACTTTCAATCTCGCGTGAATCGTCGCCTTCTTTTCCCCTTATATGAATTTTTTCCCGTTTTCCAATTCTATGTTTTGCTCATAACTCGAAGTAAATTTCTTAACTTATCCACTAATTAGTGTGTTTTTTCTTTAATAAAGTTGACGACGAAGCTCTTTTTTCCCATATCTCTGACAACCGGGTGTCGAGGTTCTTGCAACTCAATCTCATCATCCTCGACATTGATATCAAAGTGGCAACGTGCATGCAATGTTGCGTAATCATTCAAGTCAGATGTCTTGGTTCGTTTCAACCCACTTGTTTAGTGATGCATTTGAGGCATTGTCGCCTATTTTGGGGAGTTTCTAAGAACATCACAAGCGGATCTATGGACAAACGTTGCCCCGTTATTTTCCTATCGGTATTGGTAGTAACCCCTCAAAATATCGACTTGACCACTGCAATTTCTATGCTGATTTAAGAAGTTATTGTAGATGTTGTTAAACTTTCCTACCTTAATTGTTAAGTTCCTCCACTTTGAGTTGAGTTGGTAGTGTGTACAATATGCATCACAAGCGGATCTACGGAAAAACGTTGCCCCGTTATTTTCCAATCAGTATTGGTAGTAACCCCTCAAAATATCGACTTGGCCACTGCAAGTTCTATGCTGATTTAAGAAGTTATTGTAGATGTTGTTAAACTTTCATACCTTAAGTGTTAAGTTCCTCCATTTTGAGTTGAGTTGGTAGTGTGTACAACATGCATCATGACGCATGACATTGTAAACGATCAGCACTTCCAAAAAGTATGCATCATTTAGCTTCATTTTCCAGTGATATGTCGATCCACACATGTGCAAAAGCCACTTCGATGGCCGTATGCATGGTTGGTTTTCGGGGGTACAAATTTGGGTTGGGAATTGGGACGACTTGCATTGGAAAATAAGGAGGTTGGTTTCACCCCGAAAATGTTTCAATTCTGTAGATGATAACATTTGATCAAGGAGCAGGTAGCATGGCGGTGGTAAAGAATTGATACGAAAAACATGTTCGGACAGAGGTGTAAATGAGCTAGTAAGTCTGTTAGTACTTGAAATGATCCCCACAACCACGACAGTGAACCACAAAGACAAATAGTATGATATTTGATCGCTGAAGCCACTAGTATCTGAAGATTGATGTTGTTATCCAAACCTGATGTATTAATGTAAGCAGAACCAAAGACTTACAGCCCTGACTAACTGGTAACATGTTTTGAATATGAAGAAGATTTTGTGTATGGGAGAATATATTGTATTAGTATACTTTCTAAGGACCACCATACTTTGTAGTGTATAGACCTTACTCCCATGCCTTCTATTGTATGATGGATCTTACTAGTTCCCACCTTTTGTTGTTCGATGAACTGATGTATATGAATCAGTTGTAAAAGTATCCATGTAACTCATTTATATCCTTCGATGAATCAAATATCAACATCAATCTTTTATATACAGTTCTTAACTGTTCTTCATGTGTTCTTATTATTGTTTCATATTCTATCATTTATAATTCCACACATTACTTGTTTTATAGTTCGAGCCTAAACAATCCACTCCAACAACTGGTATTGGAGCCTTAGTAGTTGCCTATACAACTTTTGGGTGTCTAAAATAAAATGTTTGAATTTATGGGATATGTGCAAGGAGAACCACGATAAGGAATGATTAATGAATAGTTCCTGGTCCTTGAACATGACTGATAGGTTGGAATACCTATGAGACTTCAAGCCTATCAATGACAGGGGAAACATATAATATTAGCACAGGTTAACTCTGTTGTGTTGTTCATCTATAATACCAAGAAGCAGGTATGCATTCTTATAAACTTGTAAAAACATGTTGATGGTGTTTAAGGAGTTTTAGTTTGGACAATAGTGTTTTTGGTGAAAAGACCAAAAATATTAAAAATGAAGAACGAACCAACTCTTGGGATTTGAGGTGTTAATGTGTTATGTTGGTGTTTAAATATCCATATTATGATTTAATATGGAATTTGGTTGTTAAGTTTGGACTTATAGGTCAAAAGGTGGGAAAATGGTGAAAATGTGCAAGCAATCACTTATCAGACATATTAGCGCCGCTAATGTCAATGATTAGCGCTACTAATATCGGCCTGACAAACTCTTACTTAAAACCTTGACTTGTTCATTTGTGGGTTATTTTCTCACATCAGAAGGTTCGAGAGGAGGTGATGTTCAGAGGTAATTTGGGGTTAAAAATCATCAAATTAAGGTGGAAATGAAAGGGCTTTTGCATACTAATCAAGGATTGAGGTTAGTGCACTCTTGTGTATGTGATTTTCTAAGTAACTTAGCTAAATTGGTTGATTTTGGTTGACATGCAAGTGGTGAAATGGGGGGTTTTAGGTGTGTAATTGAATATGATGTTGTATTCCTTAATCTTTTGGTGTTTGGAAGTTAAAAACAGAGTTTTGTGTAAAAATTCGTCAAAGGAGTGCTACTGTTCATAGTTAGTGGTGCTAACTATGAACAGGGGTTAAACTTAGCGCCACTAAGTTCCATGATGAGACAAAAACTTGGTTTTTCACAAAATTAAGTTGGGTTGTGTCTAAGAAAGGTTTATTATTGTTTCTCTATAGACAAGAAGGTGTAAGGAAGCTTAGTTAACATCAAGTATAGCTTATTTTTGGAGCTTGGACTACAGGTGAGTAACTTTACTCCGTTTGGACTGGTGTTATGTTACATGTTGTGTTTTGTGTGTAAAAGTATATTTGTGTACAACTTATGATGGTGTTAGATTAAATTATATCGGTGAATATTACTATGAATGGCCTTATATGTTGATATAGGTGAAAACCTAGGTGTAGTTGTTCCAAGATACGAACGGTGTAATCGTTGGTGTTTTATATGGTGTTCAAATGGTTGTATAACGATAGTTTACGACCATAGGGTGTAATTAAAGATGGGTGATAACTCGGTGTAACTGAATGTTGGTGATAGATCTTCGAGTTGGTAAAAAGCCCAAAATCATTTGATGAACGTTACAGTAGTGGTGTTAATTCTATGTGTCTTGTGTTTATACTATCAGTGACTTGGTGTTATAATTTACTTTATTGGTGTTGTTGTTCAGGTGACAAAAGAATTGGTGAAATCTTAAAGTGTGGTTTGACTAATTAAGTTTTGTTGTATATTTCACTTTTGCAGTAAAGTTATTCACTAAACATTTCGGTTACGTTGTTTTTTATTATGGTGTTTCGCAGGAATTAGATGTAGTGACGCCTGGTTGGATCATGGACGATCTGAAGGTATCCTCTTGTCGGTTCCAAGACATCGAGAATTATGTTTTTAAAACCAAATTTGTACTTATTTATTAAAACATTTTGTATATACTCGATGTCGGATTTTGGGGCGTTACATCATCATATAGAGTTTGATGATGAGCATAACTACATCATGAAAAAAATTAGGATTGATGCCTAGTTACTTCAAAGCACCTAGGAACAATATTTTGGTTAAGAATCACCTGATCATTAGAAAACCCCAATTATGTTTTTTTATCAAACGCAGTATTTGATGTCAGTTTGTTGTGTCATCGCAAACTTGTTCACCTAATTTCTATTTCTCCAATAATATAGTTATTGGAGATAGAGTTCGAGGAATTCCGCTCCTCAACTTTGGTAGTGAAATTTTATGCATAACCTTTGAGTGTGGGAAACAAGCAAAAAGAAACATTATTTGATTATGGACTCCCACATAAAAAATATTTTCTAGTGAATGTAGATGACTATATTCGATTTACCTAGGTATTTTTCTTAATTCTTAGATCTAAAACTCTGCAAGAAATTATAAATATCACCAAGCTCATAGAAAAGTAGATTTAGTTTGCCACTTGGAAGGATCAGATGAGATAATAGAACGAAACTCACAAATCATGATCTTAATGAAATCCTGGTGTCCAAAGAAATTCAACACAACTTCTCCACTCTTTACACCCTGTAAAAAAAGGTGTTGTGGAAAGAGGAAACATAACCCTGGTGGAAGCTATGAGGTTAATGCTTAATTTTCAAATCCGCCACTCTACTTTTGGGCAGAAACCATTTCAATTTTGTGTTTAACCAAAACCGCTATATTATAATAAAGCATCTAAAAAACACTTTATGGAAGTATGATTGGAAGAAATCCAAACATCAATACCTTCATATCTTTAGTTGTGGGTGTTTCTTAAAAAATAATAGAGACAATATCGACAAGTTTGAACTGAATACAAATGAAGTCATTTTTACAGGATATTCATCAATTCAGTTGCATACCATGTTCTTAACAGACATAATTATTGGAGAAAGTTTCGATGTGGAATTTGATGATCGATACGTATGGAAGACCAGATACTAACATAATGTCACTTTTATTCTTGAAAGTTATATTCCTCCTACCTCTAGATCTTCCCATATAAGTGAAGTTGATTATAACTCCTTGTTTGATCCTCGAGATACCACTAGAAATGTTGATGTCTTAGCCTCTCCTATGGCTCAATAATAAATTGTCACCTTAGGGCTATCTCCATCCAAAGATACCACAATTAATCACCCAATTTCTTAGGTAGATAGGGAGAGTGTAGCTATAACTATACCAACTGTCGCAACAACCTTTGAGGCGGAGTAATGAAAATCGTCAAATGTTGAAGGAGAGCGTTAACATATTGAGGGAGAGCCACACAATCAAGCTATATAACTACTACGAAACCATACATATTAATATTTCTAGATGACAAAGATCTATCTGTTGGTTACTCACAAATAAAAGGAGAGTACCTTGAAGATATTTATCCAAAACCAATGCAAAATGTTATAGATATTCATTATACAACAACAATAGATCATCAAATGCCACAAATGCACATATGAATGAGAGATCATCCGCCAAACAAGGTATTTGGAAACCCTTCTGCTGGTGGTCAAACTCGACAACTAAATATATTCAAGACAAATTCCACTATGTTGATTTTATCACTTTTGTTAGACCAAAGATAATCAACAAAGCTTTAGAACACTCATATTCGATTTAAGTTATGGAAGATAAACTAGCCGATTTTGAATGAAACAAAGTCTGAAAACCACTACCACCTCCAAGAGGTTATACCATAGTTGGAATAAGATAGGTTTTTATAAAAGCAAACTCGATGACTATGGTGTAGTAATATGGAACAAAGCAAGACTAGTCACCAAAGGGTATCGTTAATTAGAGGGAACTAACTATGATGAAACGTTTTACCTAGCAGCAACACTCAAGAGCATATGTATTTTCTTAACGTATATGGCACACAAAAATGTTAAAGTTTTCTATCTAAAAAGTGTTTTCCTTAATGGAGAGTTAAAAGACCAGTTATACTTACAATAACCTCCTGAAAATGAGTGACTTTTTCTTCAACACTATTGTTATAAGATAGAGACAGTTGTGTATGGCTTGAAGCACGTACCAAGAGCTTAGAATGAGATACTATCAAAGTTTCTCATGAACTCTAGGTTTAGCTATGGTGTGATTTATCCTACTTTCCTCGTCAGATCTCATAAGAAGCATCTTATGATTTTTCAAATTTATATAAATGGTATTATATTTGGATCTAATGATCAACATGTTGGTAGATAACTTCACTGGACTCAATATAAGTAAATTTCAGATGATCATGAACTAAGAACTTAGTTTTTTTGGGATCTCCAAGTCAATAAAATAGATAAAGACATTTTTATTCATCAAGAGAAATACACTATAGTGTTACTCAAGAAGAACTCTAGTGAAAATTGCACTTAAGTTAAGGTTCTACAGGCTTTTAGATACAAGTTATCTTTGGACCCATCCACAGAATCTGTCAATCAAAAGATGTAAAGTCAGATTTGATGTGTATGGAAAATAAGAACCCGAAGATCGAAACAAGTAATCAAGGTGTCGAATGATTCATAAATGTGAGTGTGTACAATTGGATCATGATCCAAGGGTATGTTGACCCAAGCAATGCATAAAGTACAATACACCTCATATGGTGCGCTCTTCTAACAAACGATCTGGCACTAACTAGATATAGTGCACCACTATACAAGTCACACAACATAATATACAAGTACAAGGGAATAAGCCTAGCCACAATAACATCCAATAAATGTAGAGCTTTGCACCCTAAGAATCTCCCCCTCAAAGGTCGGAATAGATGATGTGGCACAACACCGAGAATGAGCAACTAGCGGAACCGAAGAAGATGATAACACATGGTGTAGAAGAGAATCCTCGAATCTCAACACGTCGGTAGTATCCAAAGATGAGCCCTAGGATAGTGACAAGAATATAACCATGCTATAGAGGAACTCTGAACCTCGGTGTTGTTCTCGAGCGTCAAAATGTGAAAATTGGGTTGGGTGAATTATCGTTGGGGTTTTCATAATCTTCCTCTTCAAGGTTTTGAAGCAAGTTCATTCTGATAATGGACTTTTGGGCATGCGAGGTGTTGTTAGTGGTCATGGAATAGTATGAGGATTAGGTGCGCGGTCTGGGCGATTAAAGAAAAGGGTTTCGAGGACGAGATCCCATTAAGTGGGGGAGAGTGGTAAGACCCTGTTCCCGGAATGACCAAGTATGTATTTTATGAAGTTGGTTTTGGAATAACTAGGAGATAACGATACTATCTATGGAGAGCGCTGCTACCTTGTGAATACGCGTTTTCAGAAATCGCAGAGATAACGACGCTATTTGCCGCAAAATGCACAAAACCTTAGATCTTGGACTTTGGGCCATATTTAAGGATTCTGAACCCTAAGGAGCCGTCATTTCACCTCTTTCATCCTCTAGAACTCTCTCTCGCTCTCACTTTAAACCTTTGCATCATTTTAGTGATTTTGGCTCCATAACTCTTCTTGGAAGGTTACTTGACGAAGAAGGTGTATGGTGGTGCAATGTGGTCTTCTTCAAGCTTGGATCAACAAGATCTTTATTCTCTGGACCTTTGTAAGTGTAAAGATCCTACCTTTTTGGTGTTCTAAGCTTCATCTTGTTGTATGAGTGAGTATTTATGGATTTTTGGTCCCTTTATTGCTTGGTCTTTGGAGTTTGATGGAAAAGTTCAGATCTTTATGTCACTAGAACCATCTTTGGAGCTTTTAATTTTAAGAGTAAGAAAAGCTCTCTTGAGTGATTAAGCATGAGGTTGTTTCACTTTTGACCTAAGAATGAGATTTGACATGCATGAGACATGCATGTCAAGAAAGTTCGGGTTTTTATGATGTTTCAGACCTATTGGACGAGTTCTCGAGAGTATTAGCCCCTGTCTAAATAGATTAAGTGCTTAATGAAGTTTTGAAAATGTTAGTAGTTAGCGCCACTATCTTAAGGAGATAGAGACGCTAATTATTGCGGATGTCCGACCTGATTCGTGGTAATAGCGACGCTATCTTGAGGAGATAGCGGCACTATATGGACTGTTGACCGTTAACTTTAACTTTGACTTTGACAATTGACTTTTAAGTAGTTTGATTTTTTTTCAAAGTTGGGAGATTCGGGGTGCCGATTTTAGGGGTTTACCTTGTTTCGGGTTTGGAATTTGCTAAGTGATGTTTATCTTTGATTAGGAGGTTCATATTATTTTCCGAGGGCGTGCATAGGGTGTTATCGGCTCGGCGGACCAGGTGAGTTTTCTCACTATACTATGGGTGATGTTACATGTGTAGGTAGCCTTATATTACTATATGTTGTAATGTGTGTTTAAACTGGGTGTGCCTTACATTAGTTGACTGTATGGTTTATCATAGGGACCCGCTGGTTCAATTGTGTGCTTAGGCTTCTGTGTTGTTATGTGTTAGCAGTTAGTCGTTCGATTTGTTCTTGTGACTGAAGAATGATGGCGGAGCGGGTGAGCCCGGAGCCCGACTGTTTGGGGTGAGCCTGAATGTCGTATAAGAATGATGGCGGAGCGGGTGAGCCGGAGGCCTAGTAGTTCGGGGTGAGGTCAGAGACTATTATGCTGATGCCTTTTATGTGATGGATCGTGTGGTAGTTTGGGAAACTCACTAATCTTTGTGCTTACTCTTTCACCCTAAATGTTTTCAGGTATTTTTCAATCCAAGCTTTGGAGCGCTGCGCGACTGTATCGCATCCGACATATGGTGTTCAAGTCTTCTACTGCTTAACGTTTTGTATTTGTTTTGATATTTATGGCTTTAAATGTTTTA
>CM042017.1:89284388-89534388 GCA_023525715.1 Cichorium intybus | reverse complement strand
TCTCTGAAAGGTACAAAGATCTTAGGATTTTGGTATGCTACTAGAAATTATCTTGGCTGCAAGCTTGTACAGATGCAATTCATGCGAGATGTGAACTTTATAGGAAAAGCACTTCAAGAGGATGTCAATTTCTCAATGGAATATTGGTAAGTTGTTTATGTAAAAATCATAACTATGTGCCTTTTTTAACTTCTTAGACATAATATGTTGCAAGTGCAAGCTACTGTTCACATGTTTTATGGATGAAGTCTCAACTTCTTGACTACGACTATAAATGCTTAAGGTACCATTTATTGTGATTATAGCAGTTCCATTGCCATTTCACATAATCCGTTTCATCACTCAATGTCTAAGTGCATATTGATATTTGTTAGCGCTTCATAAAGGACAATATTTTGAAAGGAAATATCAAACTTACTTTGGTCCCATTAAATTGTTTTCACAAAAGCCCTTGACCGTACAACCTTTGTTCATTTCTTGAACATGTTGGGTATGATAACCTTGATCCTCATTTTTTCAAGAACACTTGATTCCGCCCAGCATCTTTGACTTCATCCTCAAAGCGGAGATAAAATTTTGTCTTGTAAAGTTGGCTTCACTCTTTTTAACAAAGTTCTTGCAACTTCGCTTCAAAGATAGTCTCCACCTTTTCTCCTTAATATTTGTTGTTAGGAATCGGATTGTGTTAAAGATTCATACATCCGAAGTTGAGAAGTTCATCCGAAGTTTTAGTTACATATCTGAAGTTTTATAACAGCTGGCGAATCACTATCTGACGCCTAGGGTTATGTGTAGGTTAGCTTAGCCAGTCTATTTGATATGCATGGGTTACGTCTTAGGGTTTTGGCCCAATTTTGTAACTATAAATATAACGTCGTATTATGTTTGATTTATCACATTTATTGTTCAGTTCATCGGAACATATCCTAACATTTGTCTAAACTTCTTTTTCAATTTATTGCAACTTTGTTCCTTAGAACTTATTTATTACTTCCCAGAAGTGCAACTGCACTCTTCCTAGAAACTTGTTTGAACTTCGCCCCAAAGCAAATATGCAACTTTGGATTGAAAAACTGGTTGTGTTTGCATATCGAAGTTCATACTTCGCTTATTATAAAATATCTAACTTCACATTTTAGAGTTTCTCCTTCCCTTCCTATTTAAGTCCCTACAAATTTTCTATTTAGAACGTAGTGACTTTGCTTCTAGTATTACTCCAATTCTATCCCCGTAGTGCTAACTCATTTTCCCCCAAAGTCTAGACTCTATCTAATCTAGTCTCCGGTGCTTTGATTATCATAATTACCTTTTGTCTTTCCAACATTTATATATTGGTTGGTTTCTTCCAGTGGTTCTCTTATCCCTCTCTTATCCCAACAGCCAAAGCGCAACCCTTATATTGCTTCTTCAAACCCTAAGCCACTTCTTAACTTGCAATAAATAGAGTTTTTGATGAAGGAATTTTGTGTTTCCTAAACTATTTATTCCTTTTTAACTTCTTAGAGAATGTTTTTCAATTTAGTTCGAATGGTTTAAAAATTAAATTCCAATCATTTTTCTCTTTAACAAAAATCGATTTAGACCATGTGTCACACTCTAAAAAGAACATTTTCCCCGTGGTTTTGAATGTGATTGAAAACATTGAAAATTTGTACTTTTTGTGCAGTTCCCATGTTAGATTATCCCATGCCTTTTTGTTCAAAAGTAATACTCATTAGATTAATTAAATGTGGATGTACATCGACTCACATCAACTGCTTAATTATATGGATCTTTCTAACTTGAACTCGAAGGATGAGAGTCCACATAACCTTGTTTATTCTTAGTGGTCACTTTCATGTCAAATTAACTTCAAAACTCTAACTGCAACTTTCAAAAAACTTTAATTTCTCTCAACTTTTTCAAGATCTTTCTCTTTACAATACTATAATGGAAACCTCAACTTCACTCCATAAATATCCCATCAAAAGTCCAACATCTACAACAATGATGCAAATCATATATTGCAACTCTCATGTGGGGTTTATGTCTTCAATTTATGATATATCGATTCATATTCCTCTTGAAGTTTTGAAAAACCATGTTGTCTACTCTCCCTTCACATAAACTTCATTAAAAGTTTGTTTAAACGTCTTCAAAATGCTTACTTAACTTCTAAATGACTAAAAATTGAAGACGTTATCATGTTGAAACTTACAAATGACAAAACCGCAACATTAACCAAAAAATATACTTTTAAAGGCATTTGGTAGTCCCCCTATTAATGATTATATTATTCTCGAAAAATCATCCTAACGAGAAATTTTTGAAGGTTTATACAAAATTAGTTATTTGGAGAAATTAGATCTCATTGGTGATAAGCTTCCTATAACTTGGCAAGTTTTGGTGCACCATGTGTTCCAATGCCTCTATGGCAATAATGGAGGAACAGACTCACTGAGTAAGTTTCCGCTTGAGTTGATATAAGAATTATACACATGAGAACCAAAATACTGTGAAACAATTCTATAGGAAGACTTCTTAACTTATGCTCAAACATCGAATAAGAAACCCTAACATCTTGATACTGGTGTCTTTTCTTGATGGAACTTCATGCAAGAGCAAACATTCCTGTTGGCGATGATGAAGATGTGTTCCTTGAAAAAACTATTTATACAGATCTTCTTCCCAAAGACCAATCTATATTTCGTCCCATGATAAGAATTTCTGAAGCCATAATTAAATTGGTCAGTTTGGATTCAGTAGTCTTGTCACAACACATATTGGACACATATAATATAAATCTAAATATCCTACCTTATCGTCACTTACCACCAAGAAAAAGGAATGAACTAGTCACGAACAATGGAAGAAGCATATTACCACAAAAGGCAAAAGCAAAGTAGATCCATCTAAGAAAAAGATGGAAGAAGGAAAAAAGCACAATGAAGAATCCGATGACATCCAACGATCCCTCCCATCCATAAGGCAAGCTACATTAAGCACTAAAGCCTCTCAAAAGGCTTCAGATATACTTGGAGCACATGTTAGATCACCCAAAGTCACCCTACCTAGTCATTTACCCTTCAAAGGAGGGGTGTTCTAAAGTCTATACACAGGGAAATTTCACACCATATATCCTAATCCTCCTAAAAGGATGTGGATATTCAATAGAGTCCCATGAAGCTTCTTGAGACATAGTGACATGATTCATTTAAGACCTCAAACAACGCATTTTCTTTCATTCACACTACATTGGGCTTTGGCTATGGTGTCACCTAAGAAGAAGGATTTTCAAGGTCCTCTTACCAAAACTAAAAAGCAAATTATTGTACTTAAGCTCAAAGGTCGAGTACTTTAGGAAAAGTTAATGAGCGAACGTTAAAAAGAGCGGTTCTATGTCATGGGGTTAGCATTCCATTTCATGATCCCTTACAAATGAGACTACATAGATCCTCCATAAGTGAGGATATTTTGAGTGAATCAGAGAGACATACACAAGGGGAGGTACATGAAAAGCATGCACAATATATTGGCAACTAAACACATCTAAGTGAGAAAGAGTGAAGTGAGATCAAGGAACATGAAAAAATTAAGGTTGGAGTTATAGAGTTTAGAGGAAGAAAAGAGGAAGGCAGAAGAATTGGCCATATTTATGAAATAAAATAGGAACATGAAAGGAACAAGACATTTGTAGAGAAGAGAGAACAAGAAAAGAAACAATAGGAAGAATCCTTACTCAATAAGGCTGAAAACAAACAGATTTCAGACAAAGTTGCAAAGAAAAATCATAAGATGACAAACAGACTAGCAGTTGTGGCCACTGAGAAGAAAAAAGAACAAGAGTGTCTGGTAGTTAAGGCTGTTGATCAAAGATATAAGAAAATGAAAAGCAGACAAAGTTGCTGAAAAACGAAAACTGGATGAGGAGGTTGTTGAAGTGACAAAGAAAAGGATTGTAGTTTAGGAAATAATAAGGGCCCTAGATATGAGCCAAGATAGAACATCTAGAGTTACAGACTCAGAAGATGAAATTCAACAAAAATCCCATGATGAAGAAATAGATAAACAAGATGTGTCATTTTCTTCAAACAAAATTAAGATTTTTGTACATAACTCTTTTTCTTCCACGAAACCAATTACAAGTACATGATTTTCATGGGAGATGAAGATGAAGAAATATCAGCTTCTTTGAAGGAAGAGTCACCAAAGTAGGCGATGTCAAGATATACCCAAAAGAAATCCAAGAAGATAAAGATGTATATGTTACTAAAGCGGAGGTTTAACCCTTTGACAATAAGATTGACAGAATTATGTCTATGGTCAGTGAGCTTAAGAATGCTAAAGAAAACTTCGTTCAAGTGGAGAAGTTTTAAGACTTAGAAACTTATGTTACCACCGTTGAAGCCATGGTTCCAATTATCAATGAACTTACGCTTCTTTAGATAAAAGTAGTTTTGTCTATGGTAGATGCAAACATAGATGAAGAGACAAATAAGTTCTTTGAAATAATATATATGATGTTTCAGGTTGCCAAGGAGCCCATGTAACTTTCCAAAATCCAGAGTAAAATTTATACGTTTAAAAGTGATTCAGATACATGAAAGGGGTTGGAAAATAAAACCATTCGGTCTAAGTTCAGTATTTAAAACATTTAAAACCATAAATATCAATTCAAGTACAAAAACATTAACCAGTAGAAGGCTTGGAATACCAAAATGCCGGATGTGATACAGTCGCGCGCGCTCCAATCCTTTATTCTAAAAAGTACTTGAAAAATGTTTAGGTGAAAGAGTAAGCACAAAGCTTAGTGAGTTTCCCAAAATATCACACGATCCATCACACTCGATTAACAAGCATAAAGGTCACCTGGCTCACCCCGAACAACCTGGCTCTTAGGCTCACCCTAATCTGCCCTGACTAGGACTCGCAGGCTCACCCCGTTCCACATGTTTTTGGCACAATGCATGGACTGGGGCTCACCCCGATTCGTTCGGCTCTCGGGCTCAACCCAATCCGCCATTGCATGTCAACCACCTTTATTAGTATCGGTACTAAGCATACATAATGTTACGAGTGGAATTTTCCACTAGGATCCTAGTAAGGATCTTGGGCAAGATCCTGCGTAAGAATCTTGACTAGGATCCTGATCAAAACTAACTGTTGTCTTTCTATGTCTGTACAGTGGCTTATTCCATCCAGGTCAAGATTGAGTCAACAAGGACCCGATCAATTCGGGATAAGACCAAGAAACTCGGAGAATTGGTTCCAGTCAAGCATATTCAAACGGCTAGCAAGCTCATTCAACGAGGATCCCGGATCAGAAGATTATGCCGAGATTCTAGGGATTTAGTTAGCTAGTTTAGCAACAAATAAACGTTGTACTCATTTTTTCACAGACGACACAATACATCATGAACACACTCGATTGCTTACTTCTTTCTTACTGTAAACAAGCACTTGTACTCATATTTTCTACAATCAATAAAATCAACACAAGGCAATCGGATATTTCCAGTTCCCGAGGTTTTGTGTCAGTGATCCTCAACAGGATCAAGGGTTTTCCTTGTAAGATCCCCGGGGTAACATTTGAAGATCCTCTTAAGGATCCTAAGCCTAGAACCACAGCCCTAACTAATTTGGTCTAGCACATGATTGACCAAAACAAATTGGCGCCCACCGTAGGGTCGTGGTGTTATTTTCTCATCAAAATTTAACCCTTCAAATCGTCCCTGAAAACTATGACTACTTTACCCATCTTGTCTTCAACCTCAACAACCTCACAGCTGTCTAAGATCCCTCCTTCATCAGCGCCATTAGCCATTGATCTTCATGTCAGGGTCTTAGGATCCGCCTCAAGATCTTCAACCGCCACTGCAGGGAATGCTGCCAAGCATCCCAATAGAGGAACTCTTACACCACCTCCCATTATATTTCCAATGAAGAGCTCATGGTCATCTTAAGCCAACTAACTGATCACATGAGGAAACAAAACGAGAACAACCAAAACATGCTGATGGAAATGGATCAATTGAGAGCTACACTGAGGAATTCCGCCAGGAGCATCCCGCCATCTTTCGTTGTAGGATTCACTCCGCTGGTCCCAAGGTGTAACACCCTAATTTTTTTTTTGAAAATATTAATAATAAAACCGTTATTTAAATCTATAAAAATCTTTCATTAAAATTAAATAATAACTTATCAGAGTATGGGTGTTAGAACTTTCATAAAACTATTTGATTTTAATTAATCTTAATTAACAAAATACTTATTTAAGATTATAAGTTGACATTGTACCTTTCCATAAAATATTTTCCAACAATGTTAAACTTTGAATAAAACTTTAAATATGAGCGGAAGACTTAATTTAACATTTATACTTATAATGGTCCAGACATTTTCTTTGATACAAGCTTGGAGTGATCACGTCGTGTCCTTTCCAAAAATACCCTTAAACCTGAAATGTTAGAATTCAACGGGTAAGCGGAAACGCTTAGTGAGAAACATAGTACTCACACATTATATCAATCACATGCATTAACGTAACACACCTATTCATTCACATACAAGCCATACGACATAACTTAACATAACATAACATAACTTAGCACATAATAACATAACTCCTATAACACAAACAGTTGGTACCAACTACTATACACAGGCCGATTCCCCCGAAGGGCTTGTCTCGGACACTGCCATTCGCCACTTCACCCCGTGGGTCCTTAATGACCAGCCGACTAAATCACTTCACCCCGTGGGTCCTTGATGATCAGTCAAATTACATACATTCATGTAATACATATCACATTATACTACAAAAAATACATAAGCATAAATACACATTACATGCACCATTAATATAATAGACGAGTTAGTGTAACTCACCTGATACGACTGTGTTGTTAGCATCGATCCAAGTGCCAACCATCAAATGTATCACGTAATTCATACAATTGCTATCTATAGAAAATACTTGGATTATAGTACAATTTGCTACTTTTTATTACTTATATGCATTATACGTTTTAGTTTCTTTTTCAACTCATACATTAAGTCTTTACCAAAAGGCATTAACTCGTTAAGTTCTTTGCAACATAAACTCTTATTTAGACCATTTGCATATTCATTTAAAACTGGTATTTAGTTCACGTATTACTCGTTGCTTATTAATAAGTTATTTTCCGTTTTACTTTTAGTCTTAAAGCATTTAGGCATTATGCCCGTATGAATTAAGCTCATACTTTTAATAGCAACAAATATATTTATAAACTTCTCAAAACATGTTAAATAAGTCCAAACATATGATTCCTAAGGTCTTATTGCATTAAGGACTTAATAAGACACTTTTGTGATTTTTCTCAATTAAGCCCTTTTTGACCCCTGTCCAGTGTTTTGACCATAACTCACAAACCATAAGTCCAAGTGACAAGTTCTATACTTTTCAGCAAACTAGACTCAATTTAGAACAACTTGTATTTATATCAATTCTTCCTAATTCCGCTTCTATTTTTCACAAAACAGCTTTCAAAAACAGGGACTGAATCTGTTATGAGATTTTGCATATTTTCCAACTTTTACATCTTTTCTTGGCTTAATCTCTATACAGCTCTTCTATTAAGTTTTTAACAACTTGATTCCTGATTAGTAGCATTAATATATATGTTAAGACCTTTACAAATGATTGGAACATATGCTTGCACAATATAATATCATAACTAAGTTTTACATGAAATCATACACATCCAATGTACATCTCTTGATTTGGACAGCCCAAAACACCAATGGAATCTCACCTAAAGGGCTGATTTTCGTTCATGAACATACCCACAACATATAATGGTGTTTTGGTGGTTTCTCGATGGTGCTATGGTGGCGATTTTGCAAGGAAGCACAACAAGAATCAACGAAACGCTTACCTTGAGGCCTTAGGAACACGAGTGCACACCAACAGGTCCAACACCATCCAACCCTCTGATTTTTCAATCCCGATCCAAGCTCTTCATCCCGCTGTCCCTCTTCTCCCTGCCCTCTCAAAATCTCGTCCGAAACAATCCCGAAATCTCTTTCTTTCCCGCTGAAATTCTCTTCTCTTTCTCGCTGATTTACTTACCCTATCTTTCTTCTTCTCGTTTTCACCCAACCTAACATACAAGTGGGGGTACGAGCCTTACACAATATAAGCCGCACAGCAGCAGCAAGGAAATCCCGCAATTTGAAACTTCCTCGGCATTATGTTGGTTTCTATCGGTTTGTCTCAAGCCGTGAAGGCATAAAGCATGAGCGAGATTAGGGTTAAACTAATGTAATTAACGAGAGATGGAAGAAATCTGGGTCGCTTGGGCTGAATGAAACAAGCATCGGCTAAAAGAAATTCCCGATCAACACATGAAAGCCCTCGGCCCATGAGATGCTTTCATGCACAAGTTTGTGAAATGCCAGTCACCCCCTCTAATTTGCCAAAGCAACGATATAAACCCCATACAACAATACCATAACATAACAAGGTTTAGCTAATGACAATAATACCCTCCAACTATAAATATAACTCTAGGAATATTAATTTTATTATTACTAATATGAATATTAGTGTTATTATTTATAATAATTTGAGATTTAATTCTATAAATCACTTTTTAATAACATTGTTTTCTTTTTCTCTTAAAATACAAGACTAAAATATTTGACGTTAATCATTAACGCTAAAACTGAAAATGGGGGGTTACACAAGTACTTTGAACTTCGAAGTGGGAGGATCCTCGCAAGCCCCCAAAGAAGATCTAATTCCCATGGCTAGCACCACGATGGTAGATCATGTCACTTCTACTACATGAATTGAAGATTCGATACGCCTGGATGGAATCTTCACAACTCTTAACTTTAATACTGGTACCTTTATTAATGTACCGTTTTGAACACTAACCAAAACGCAGGTATGAGTCCTGTAGTGGAATGGAAAATCCGACAGCTAAGGCAAATGATCTCCGCTGTTCTTGGGGTAGTCCCACCGAATCCTGAGGTGTCTTCTACAAGCCACCGTTTGTCAAGATTCGCACAGAAGATCAGCGATGTGGAAATTCCAAAGAGATTCCAGACACCCAACATGAAGTTGTATGATGGATCTATGAATCTTAAGGAACACGTTACTCATTAACGTGAAAGAATGGATATCATCCCTATTCTGATGGATCTTAAAGAAGCATGTCCATGCAAAGGCTTCGACTTGACACTCACCGGTTCAGCCTTGAAATGGCTATTAAACGTTCCTCCTTACTCTATTACTTCTTTCTCTCATCTTATTAATCTTTTTAATAATCAGTTCTCTTACAACAAGTCCTTTGAGAAACTTACTAATGATCTTTATAGGATATCTCAAAGATCTGACGAATCTTTAAGGGATTATCTTAGCAGGTTTGGCAGGGAAGCGCTGAACATTCCTAACTTGGAAGTCGCGACTACCGTGCAAGCGTTCATAATGGGCCTGAGGAGAGACTCTCTATTCTATGAGGATATTGTCATGACTCCTTGCAAGAAGCTAGATGAGGTATGGAACAGGTATCTAAGGTTCATAAGGCTCCAAAAAGATAAAATGACGCAAAAGAAGCTTAACCCTTCCAGCACTTACGAGAATCCGAGCAGGAAGTTCGAGACGTCCTCTCAAAGATCCCACAGATCGAGGCCGTATAGCAAGCCTGGAAACCATCGAGTCAATGCATTAGAAGATGAAGAAGATGATGAAGAATACCCAAGGATTTCTGACTATTCTTTCTTTGTTGATACTACTGGTTTGATTTCTGATCCATCATTCTTCATTCCCCAGAATGAATCCAACGACTAACACATAATAGCACAAAAGCCTAAGCATGTAGTTTGACCCAACGAGTCCCTAATATCAATCATTCAGTCAAATAATGTAAGACACGTCCAGCCTAAACACACATTGCTACATATAGTAGTATAAGGCTACCTACGCATGTAGCATCACCCATAGTATAGTGAGAAGACTCACATGATCCACCAAGCTAAACAACACTCCACACGCGTGTCCTCAGATTTCGACAACACAGAACTCCTAATAAGGATAAACGCAACTTATCAAATCCTAAACCACAAACAGGATAAACTCCTAAGATCGGCACCGAAAACTCTTAAGTTTGACCAAAAGTCAAACTGGTTAAAAAGTCAACGGATAACAGTCAAAGGACAAAGTCAATGCTTAGCACCACTATCTCTTCAAGATAACACCGCTAAGCCCCAATTCAGAATGGGTTTCAACAACATATCACGTTGTGGTCCTTCCTTGGTCGCACCGCGATGGACAAACAGTCCATAGGTTCCATTTAGTCCTTAATGCACTAAGTCAGGGGTTAAGATCTTCTAGAGCTTGCCTAAAATGACCATAAATCCATAAAGTTGCCACTTTTATGATCATGAATGTCCAATGCATGCCTAAATCCTAAAACCTAAGTCTAAAAGGCTAGAAAACATCCAAAGCCACATGCAAGGCAATCAAGAGAGCTTAGCTCATTCTCTAATCAGACAAAAAGCTCCAGAGATGCAACTAGGGACATAAAGGTCTGACCTTTTTCCATTCACCTCCATGGACAAGGAAACAAAGGGACCAATATATTGGATTAGGTGTTTAAGCCCATAACTATAATTGGTATATACTTGAATTGATAGTAGCACAGTCCTTTTGGGTTGCCCTTAGTAGTCCAAATGGTATTAAAGTTAATAAAGAGAGAGAGAGAGAGAGAGAGAGAGAGAGAAATAAACAGTTTATTAGTTTATTATGTGATGATAAATTAATTGGAAACTAGTTTGGAATTAATTAGAATTAATTGGAATTAATTTGGGATTAATTAAAAGTGCAGGGGCTGAATTATAATTTTTTAATAGTTGAACAATAGAACATTCCGGTCAAAGTAACACGCTTGCTGCGTGCAAAGGAGAGCCGCGATGCGCGCGAGGCGGACATATAAAAAGGGTTTTTGAATTTGTAGATAAAAGGTTTATCTGATTTAAATTCAAATAAGGCTTATCTTTAAGGTTTATCCTTTATCACCCTTGAGGCTATAAATACCCCTCCCTTGGCACTTCATTCTCTGCGCCAATTCCTGTAGACAGTTCTCTGGAATTTTCTTTTCTCTCTCAAGCAGAATCTATAATCATTCTCTAAGGTTTTATAGTGAGCTTTTCTTAATAAGATAATTAATACAATTAACATTTGCTTGGACTTTTGGGTGTGAACCATTAGAGGCACTTCATTCTCTATGCCAATTCCTGTAGACAGTTCTCTGGAATTTTCTCTTCTCTCTCAAGCAGAATCTATAATACTTCTCTAAGGTTTTATAGCGAGCTTTTCTTAATAAGATAATTAATACAATTAACATTTCCTTGGACTTTTGGGTGTGAACCATTAGAGGCATGACACCTGTGGTGCTTGCTTCCAAAGAGATATACAAGAAGAGGTATCATTGTTATTTGCTATAATAACCATAACGTATGTAATCCTAAAACCCTTTCGTAATTTTCGATTCTAGCTATAGGGTTTCCTTTGATGTTCTTCGTTATATGTTCAACCAGAGAAAACATATATCCTTTAGGTTGCATGCAGCGTTGCAGAAATCGGCCGCCATCGGCCTTGGCGGCCGATTAATCGGCGATTAGTCGCTTGGCAGTCTTCAACCGATTACGATTAGGCCTAATCGGTCAGTTTGACGGTTTGCTGCAAAAATCGGTCAAATATCGGCCTTGGCGGCCGATTAATCGGTCTTGGCGGTCATTTTTTTTCATTTTCTTCATTTTTTAATTTATTTTTTAATTTTTTATTTTTAAATGACGACACAAACACTCTCTAATAACTCAAGAAAATTGAAAAAAATCAATATCAAAGAATAAAATTATACAAATGTATAATCTTTTATGTGTATCTCGGAATAAATGAATCAAAGTTTGCTATTTTGTTATATTTATATATTTTTAAATGAATTCCTTTATAATTTAGGGTCTCCAATTAATCCCCGACTAATCCCCGATTAATCTGATTAATCTCTTAACCCCACACGACCGCCAAGCTACCGTCAAGCGATTTTTACAACCTTGGTTGCATGTGAACTTAAGAGTTTTAAGTTTATTTGTTTGCTTATTTCCTATCACAATCATTCATATAACACCATTATTATCACAAGAACAAGCTTCAAAACAAGGAAGAATAACTTACAAAGGTCTAGATCGGATGTTTGAGGTGGATTCCTAGCTGAAAATGACGCCTAAGCTTCACTTCTATAATCTTCCTTCTTTAAAATGATATTCTAGCAACCTTTAAGCTAAACATCTCTCTCTAAAGCATCGAAGACGTTTTTAGAGCTCCCAAGGGTGAAATGATGGGATAGTGACGGCTGCTAGGGTTTTAGAATCCTTAAATATGGCCAAAAAACTTAAATCTAGGGTTTTGTGCAAACAGCCGTGGATAGCGTCGCTATCCTATAGATAGTGTCGCTATCCCCAGATAATGGCCAAGGACGATCTCATCCTGTATAGCGTCGCCAACCTCCCCATGTTAGCGTCACGATGCCCGATAGCGTCACTATCTTCAGAGATAGCGGCGCTATCTCCAGATTTTCTCAAAACTTAGTTCCTTTAAATCCAAACTTGGTCATTCCGAAAACAGGGTCTTACACTATATAGCTAAATCCGAAAAGAAACAGAACCAAGAAAGTTCACCTTGAATCCAAGATATCGTGGTTGTAGACCTGAAGAGTCAAAATTTAGAGATAAAAATAAATTAAAAAACTGATGCTCTTAGTCAAAACAACAAAAAATATACATAAGTTATGGCTTTTTGTAAAATGTAAAAGTGATTTTGGTTTCGTTAATGTTATCATCCAGACTTGGATCCAAATCATATTGTATAATAAATTAATTGGTACCTTTTTTATATTCAATGCATTGAATAACCAAGGTCGTTGGATGAGACTTCAAGATTACATTCACATTTACATTGGCACCTTTACGCAACTTCTTATTAACATTGTTAAATACTGGTTGTAGCCCGCCATCTTGCAAAATTATTATATCTGGGAAAAAAAACAAGTGGTGTACAATCACTAGTATATCATAACTAATTGCAAAATACACATAAGAATGATACAAAAATGACTAAAACTATAAATTTTGGCAGTTACATCTAAATCAAATTATACAATAGAAACATCATGGTGATCGAAATAAATTTAGATTTTAGTATAAAGTGCAACAATTTGAATCTCTAAAAAGTGGATGTTTCAAAAGCAAATGTATTAAGAAAATAAACTTAAAACATAACATCCAAACTATCATTGAAAAAAGATCTCAATCCATCTATGCGTAATAATGAAATTCACATACCATTTATCAGGAAGATATAGTGTTACAAATACATTTATCTACAATAAACAAGGCACAAAAAACCTCAAGAAACACAACAAAACCTTATGATGTGAGAACAGAGATGAGTGTATATCAAAAGGTTTCTCACAATACAAAGGTATAAAGCATAAAAGACAATGATGCACTATTCTTTGCTTGAACTGTATATTCATTATCAAAGTTACAACATAGATCTATAATGATAAGTACATAGGCATTGGTTCGTCATCAGTTTCTTCCACAACCAAGCATTAAAAGTTACCTAATATGGAATTTATGGAAAATGGGCATTAGCGCCGCTAACCATAGGGTTAGCGACGCTAATGAGCTGAATAACGTCACTAATATTGGGCAATAGCATCGCTAATGGGTGGCCTGTGAGTGGCTTTGCACGATCTCCAGTTAGCGGCGCTAACTTTATAGTTAGCGACACTAACTGACCTGTTTGGGACAAAACCCTAGATTTTGAAGTTTGGGCTACTTATAAGGATGGGGAACCCTAGGACAGCCGCCATATTTATCATTTCAGCCTCCAAGGACGTTTTTCTCCTCTCTCTAGCTCTCTTGGATTATTTTGGTTCATTTGGTCACCTTGGAAGGTTTTATTGAAGAGTTTATGATGCTTGAGGATTCTTGGTGTTGCTAGGAAGCTTTCTTTAAGTGGAAATCAGCTAAACCTTCTTATTTGTGGACCTTTTTGAGTAAAGTTTCCACCTTTATGCATTTTGAAGGTTATTCTTATGCTTCTTGTAGGATTGTACGGATTGAAACGAAGTAATGGTCCCTTTTGGTGATTGTCCATGGTTGGGAAGGATAAAGTTTGGAACTTTGTACCTTAAGTTCTGATTTAGAACCATTAAGTTGGTTTAGAGAGCAAGCCAAACTCTCTTTAGTGGTTTTGTGGAAGTTTTGGACCATTTTGGACTTGGATCTTGTTGTTGAGCTTGTATGGTCATGTGTGGTTGGTAAAATTAGGATTTTTATAGATTTAAGGATGGTTTGGAAGGTCCCTGGAAGAATTAAGATCTTGGTTGAATGGATTAAGAGCTTAATGGACTTTTGAGGCTATTCATAGTTAGCGGCGCTAACTGTCTGTTGATCGTTGACTTTGACTTTAACCTTTGACCGTTGACTTTTTTGACCAGTTTGACTTTTGGTCAAACTTGAGGGTTTGGGAGTGGGGTTTATCCTTGTTAGGAAGTTCGCGTTGTCAGATCTGAAGACGCGCGTGTGGAGTGTTGTTTGGTCTTGCGGATCAGGTGAGTCTTCTAACAATAGTATGTGTGAAGTTACATGCGTAGGTAACTTAATTACTATGTGTAGTAATGTATGATAGCTAGGCGTGCCTTACATTATTTGATTGTTGAGCTGGTGATAGAAACCCGATGTGTTAGGCTGTATGCTTAGGTTGTTGTGCTTATATATGACAGTTGTTGGATTCGTTCCCACGTCTAAAGAATGAGTTAATTGATTCGAGGGTTGCTGCATGACAAAGGACGATGCATGACCGGTCGTACCTGGACACCCGAAGATCAAAGAATGAGTTGATTCGGTGACGGACGAAAAGGGGCAAGCTCGTGAGTTCTAGTCGAGGCGGATTGGGGCAAGCCCGAGAGCCAGGTTGTTCGGGGAAACCTCAGAGACCTTTCGTGATTGTGTGTCATGTGATGAACTTGTGTGGTATTTTAGGGAACTCACTAAGCTTTATGCTTACTCTTTTATCCTAACCGTTATCAGGTATTTGTTGACTTGAGCTTGGAGCACGGAGTGACTGTACCGCATTTGAGGTTTTGATTTGGAGGGTTTTTATTTGTTAACCTGTTTTATGTATTTGACCTGTTTTTAAAACCAAAAAAATTATTACAAAATTTAGGACGTTACATTATATCTGATCCCTAGGAAAAAACCATTACCCAAAAAAATATGCATACTAAAGGAATAAAAAATAATTATGTGAAATTCAATTCTTAAAACAACAAATAAAACTAAAACCCAGAAAAAATTGAAACTAAAAACTTGAGAACTTTACTCACATAAAGTAAAAATATAAAAAATGCCAACTCAACATATATTCTTATATAGATTAAATGCGAGCAGATGTCTAGAAGCTTTTGAGGGGGTGGGGGGGGGGGGGGGGGTTTGGGGGTTTTAAGCGGGGTTGGTTTTTTTGACCATTCGATTTCCACCACCTGCATCCCTTCTTGTGTGACACGAACTTAGTGACTACCCAGACCTCGACTCTACTATTACACATTTTTCAATCCCTTTCTCTTTCTTCTTCTTCTTCTTACCTCCAAAAAGATTCCAGCCCGCTGCGTGTTTGGGTGTGAGACAAAAATCCGGAAACCCAACCGTGAAGAAAACCCACAGAGATGGTTTAGAGACAAAGAGGCTTCCTTTACTCTGCCCTTATGTGTTCCGGTCTGGCCGTATCAGCCCCAGGGTCTGAACCACCTCCCCTTCTTGAGGCGATTCTCTTACAAGGATATGAAGCGATTAACAAACGATTTCAGTAGAGTATTTGCGACTTCTTCCCATAGGACTTCTTATAAAGCTAAGAAATACATCTAATTGATCAAGAAGACGATTTCTTCTATTGGGAGGTCCAACTATTGGCACATTTGAGCCTCAAAATACATCTTACGATTCACGCTCCTGGTGCTGCTATCCCCGATGGTTGTCGCCGGCGTGGTTCATCTGACTGCTACACGAAAAACTTAGGTATTCTCACCTGGTGTTTCTTTGATTCGTATTCTTGAATCGATTTTCTTTGATTGCGATTCTTGTCGCCGGTGTGATGTTTGCTAATTTCCTTCATCGGTTTCCTGAATCGATTTTCTGATTGATGTTTACGCTAATTGGATTAATCGATTTTTTTATTAAAGTTTACGCTTTGTGATTTCTGATTAATGTTTACACTAATTTCATGTTTATTGATGTTTACGGTTCACATCTTTCTTTCTCCAATCTTCTTCAAACTTTTTTTAATCTTTTGATTTTACCAGAAATGTGCAAGAAATGGTGCACAGAAGTTACTTGGAATCTTGATTGTTATTGGTGAAGCTGTTGCACATTTTGATTTTCTTGATTGTTATATACTTTCAAGGGTTTCGTGTGGTTTTGCCTGTGAGCTCAAAGAATGCCCGTGGTCAACAAGGGTCTTATCCTATTAAGCTCTGACATCGCAGCGGTCGTCGTGCGGTCAAAAATAGTTACAATACCTAACACACACTAGTATAGTGGTAGTCAGGGTCGATCCACAGGAGTTACGTAGTTGAGGTAGGCAACAGATTACCAACTGTAGTGTCACTTCTACAGCCAGAGGATCTAGTTTCCGACTTATACCCAAAACAATCCCAAAAATCACAAGTCAAATAACCCAATCCAAGCATCAACTAAACCAAAGCCAATACTAACCTAAGTACTAACTGGAATCGGAAATGTATCTCAAAATCAGAAGTAACAAAGGTCAAACCAAACATCCAATGCAATCAAACATCCAAATTCCATTCAAAAGCATAAAATACCGAAAACAGAGCAATTAACACTAACCGAATGATTATTATTAAAAACTCAGATTCCAATGTACCCAAAACAGTAAACATCAAATTCAGAAACTAAAACCTAGTGTCAATGGTTGTCATACCCAAAGACAATCGCTAAATCTACCGAAATCACTAAACTAATTGGAAATTAAAAGGGAAAAACATAAAATACCAATTTATTGTTGTTGAAAACTGAAACTCGGAGTCAAAGAAGCCTTGGGAGTCGTTCCTATGCCAGGTCTTTGCTGCTTTTTTTGACCTAAAACCCTCTATTTATAGTTGCAAAAATTAAGAGGCCGTGCCGCGCACAAGTGAAATCCGCGGCGCGCGTATGGGTTTATCCCCGTTTTTTCGGCATTTAAATTTTCTCCACCGCCTCAACGCTGAGTCACTGCGTCGCGCCTTTGTAAATCCCGCGGCGCGCGTGTGAATTCGACTTATTTGTCTTTATCTTCAAACTTCTTCCATTTTGTATGCTTTTAGCCCCTGTTTACATCATTTCTTTCCAAACAAGCACTGCCACAAAAAGTGAGAATACCACAGCATATATGATATAGTTTCACTAAGAATAGGGCTCAAGAACGACTAAAATACTTGATATTATTAGGCGTTGTCAAACACCCCACACTTGTGCCTTGCTTGTCCCCAAGCAAGAGAGTTTTTAACAAATTCTAATAGAGACTCAAACAATTTTTGAATGCGTTCAATTTCAAAGCTTATTGCCCTAAGAGTTAGATTGAAATAGTTTGTGAAAACATAATCGGAATATTCTTTGGAATTCATGACTTTCTAGAGAACCCTTGATTACAAATTTTCTGTCCACAATGAAGTGTACATACTCATTCAGATTCTAAAAGCCATTAAAGAACTGTCCATGACTTTCGATGTTGTCCGTGTAACGAGCTTTCAGAAATACCATCCCAGACCAGACAATCTTAGGTGGTAAGGTGCATAAATGCCTTTTTCGAGGCCACCCTTTTCGGACCTACCGACTCAAACAACAAAGGTCACTGATTGACAATTCCTTCCTAAATTCCAATCCTAAAACACTCCAATCTTCTAGCTCTTAAAACTCAACTTATTTGACTAAACTAATAGCATGATAATAACTACATAGTATTTCTCAAAAAATACCAGTGTTGCAAAACTCGCTAGGCGCTGCCAGGTCGGTGGACTAGCGAGTAGCGAGTAATCGGTTAGGCGGGGGAGTACTCGGCGAGTATTCGGTGGGCACTGTTCAAGGTATATATATATATATATATATATATATATATATATATATATATATATATATATATATATATATATATATATATATATATATATATATATATATATGTCAAATTCACTTCTCTTTCACGCATTTATTCAAACACCTTTCTGGCATTATCTCAAAACCGAAATCAATACAAATGTAAATAGAACTTATAACCAAATTCATGAAATCGATAAGCACAAGATGCAATCACAATATTGAAACAATCTGGAATCGGACTCGATACAAACTGCTTGATTGGAACTGTAAATGCAATCTTGAAGCAGTCGAATTGAACCTGCAATCGACTGAAAACGATTGGAGCACGTGAACCTTAACGAAATCAAATTGAACACGGATGCCACCATCATCGAATGGAGTGATCGAAATGAGGAGTGATGGAATGCGACTTTGATTGAACCGCTAGAAATCAGGAAACGATTGGACTCGATTGTAGTCGACGATGAGTGATTGAATGCGACTTCTGTCTAATCGATTTTGATAAACCTGCAATCAGAGAAATTAGAACTAACGAAGTAGTAGATTGTAGTCGACATTGAAGCATCTAGGACGGAAATCGTAATCCCACATCGACGCTGAAGCAGACGGATGGAAGCAGTCGATTGGTGATACTGATGGAATCAGTCGATTGAGAGATGAGGGCACTTGAAGTCGATTGTGTGAAATTGGTGATACTGATTGAAGCAATTGAAGCGTGAAATTGGAGATACCAATTGAAGCGTGAAATTGGTTTACCCTTGAAGTCGTAGTTGGCTTTGTTCTCTATCCCACATCGCCTCAATATAGAAAGATGAGGGAATCCTCTACGCTATAAATAACTAACTTAGTTCTGTGAGAACTTCACACCTTAAACTCGTTCAACCGGGTTTACTCTTGGACCTATTTTTGGCTCAATTTGGACCTATTTTGGACCGAAATTGGGCTGAATTTGGACCGAGTTTTTAAGTTTTGGGCCGATTTTATCCGATTTTGGCCGAGTTAGTCGGATGGTTGACCGAGGTTGACCGAGTCCGATTTTTTGGACCGAGTTGGCCAAACTCGCCAAGGTCAAGGACCGAGTCCGAGTCCAAGGCCGAGTTTTGCAACACTGAAAAATACCAATGCTAAAACATTTAGAAACTATTCGTTTCAAAATTACAATCTATTAAAAATTTGCTAAATTTTTTTTGAAAACTGGTCATTTCCTGCAAAAATTTCAAAAACTACTCTTTCGACCTTCCACACCCCACACTTAAAACCGTACAACGTCCCCGTTGTACAAAAAATATTTTAGAACTAGGGAGAAAGAGTTACCCTTTGACGGTAGACTGCTTGATTGTCACAGGTACACAAACGCGAACAAAAAGTCCTCGACTCAGAATTCAGGAGTTGTAGCGCAACAGTGAAATACGCCGGTGGACAAAGCAAGTGGAGGGGGCATGGTGACCCCACACTTGCTTGAAACAACTCCTCCATTTGGTATTACATGCATAACTCACAAAAATATTAAATGCAAAAAGAACAAACAAATAAAAAATATAAACAAGCAAAAATAAAGATAGTGTCATAAGTACAGTACATGTATATCAAAAGAAAAGAAAAGAGTACATCACTCGTCATCCTGGCGGGTCCCAGATGGACCTGCCCCATCATCTCCTCCGGAAGGGTGAGGTGGAATGTTATCGATCTGCATCCGGAGCATGATCATCCTCTGTGTCTCCAAAATCCACCTGTCATGTGCCTCCCTCGCAGACATCCTCTGGCTCAGGTCCTGGATAGCCGCCAGCATATCGGATAGCTGTGGCTGTGGCTCTGGCTCTACTGGTGCTGCCGGTCTCCGACGTCTCCTGCCTGGCTGGGCATAGGCTGGCTGGGGGGCCTGGGGTGCCTCGGTCGTCACCCTCACACTAGAGGTAATGCCGTCAGGGAGGCCATAGTCGCAGCAGTAAGTATCCGGTAAGAACGGGCGAGGCGGGTAATGTAATGCCCACGGGCCAAAGGACTGCTGGACGATGCACCTGTCGCACGGGTAGATAGAGTGACGGCTTAGGCATACGGGAGGTGGAGGAACCTGGAAGGGTTGCGGAGCACCCACAGATACGTCATGTCTGTTGGATTAGGTGTCTAAGCCATGACTTTATATTTATATTTATCTTGTTAATTGAAGCAAAGTCCATTTGGGTTGCCCTCATAGTTGGAGGTCAGGATAGAGTTCAGTAGAGTAAAAGGTTGATTTATTAATTGGTTAATAAATCAATAGAAATTAATTAAATGGTTTATTAATATATTTAAGTGATAATATATTAATTAGAAACTATAATAATTAATTAAGATTTAATCTAGAATTAATTGGATTTAATTCAGTGATTAAATTAATTAATAGTGCAGGGACTGGCTTTGTAATTATTCAATAGTTGAATAAAAGGCTAGCCAGTGGAAGGGCCTTAGTTGGCGAAATTATGAGTGGTTACACTCATATTTCGAAACCCTAATTAAGGTTAAGGAAAGCCTTGTCCAAATGGTTAACAGGCTTGCCCATTTGGAGGCTCCTTAGGGTTTCAGCTGTAACCCTTGGAGGCTATAAAAGGAGGCACCTGGCCACCCTAAAACCTGCACCACTTTCACCAGACAAACTCTGCTGGACTGTCTTCTCCATTGCTTTGGGTGTGACTTGCATTTGAGGCAGGACACTTGTGCTGCTAGCTTCAAGAACAAGATCAAAAGGTTGGTTTTTCTCAGTTTTGATCTTCAGTGGTATCAGAGCTTGGCTTGTTTTCTTGTGATTTGATATAAACTGTTTATTTGATCATTGGGTTTCGAAATTTTACCCTTAGAAGAGGAAAATTTCATGGCCTAGGCTAGGGTTTCCTAACCCTAGCCGCCACCCCTTTATTTGCTTGATTTACTTGCCTTGATTAGGATTGTTATTTATGGTAATTGCTGATTAATTAAATAACTAGAATCCTTTATCCATATCTGGTAAATCTCGAAATCTAGGGATAAATATAGGTAATTAATTTGATTAATTTTGTGATGCCTATATTTGATTTAATTAGTTTAATTAATTGTTAATTAAAAGATCCATTAAATCAGTTTAAAGATTTAATTTAAATTTTCAAAAATTCCTTAAAAATTTGCGAAAATTATAATTAAATTAATTCTAAAATATTTTAATAAGATTAAAATATATCTTATATATTTATGATTAAAAGTTAATTATTTATATATAAGAAAATTGGTTAGTATTACCGCTAGTAGGCCTCATTCACAAAACTGTCCTATAAATAGGGTATAAGGCGACTGACTTTAAAATGTTAGTCTAATGGGTATCCACTCTTACCCACCGCTCTCCTGGTCAGTCGAGTGTCGTTAGCCGAATGGGTTTGATAGAACCGCTAAGCCTCTTAAAAGTATAATGCTATAATTGAAAGTACTAGAACTTTGAACAAAACCCAATCTAGTTACTTTAGGTTAAAAATGTGAATTGGTGCTAATCCATGGAATTGCACATTGCACTTTGTGGAACGTTGGTGGAGCGTGTGTGGTTTACCGACATGCCAACAGGGGTCCACAAAGAGTTGCAATGGGTTTCTCGATTTTGTCATTATTAACGGAGCGTGTGTGGTTAACCGGCACGTTAATTAGAGATGACAATTGACTTCGAGAGTACCAAGCTAATTTGCATGGTTATTCACACCCGGTTTATGATCCTCGGCATCCCAGTCACAAATAGTGGGGCACATCCGAGACTAAACATGCCATTGAACAGTTCAATGTGTCTTAACAGATCTAGGAGTTTCATAAGATGAAATTGATAAGTGTATTATCTACCTTAATGACCATTGTGTTGTGATTACGGCATCCCTATTCACACCATAGTTGGGGTATTTTGGGTCCTAGCCTTAATAAATAATATATTGGGTAATTATTTAAAAGGATAAATTAAACTAATAAAATTCTGTTTATTGTAGATGTCTGAACCAAGTGTCTAGTCTCCTCCTTATCCTCCTTCACCCATTTCTGAGAGCTTCAGAATACACCTGCTACATATGGTAAGGCTGACCGGCCTGAACTATATGGCATGGCTTCATAAATAGAGAATAGTTCTCTGTTTTGCTAGCAAGCCATATCTGACTGAGTGTCCGATCCCCAGAGCATGACGTCACACAGTAGCTTGTGATGAGCATGACTCCTTGATTGTTAAGTCAAGGAAAGTTCGTTACCTAATACTATTGATCATTGACCTCGATTTCTGCAGGAATTTAGAATTCCTGGGGTCAGATAAGTTAACACAGCTAGTTGTGGAAAGGTTCCATGAACTGGTTGAGAAAGGACGAGCTAAGATCTTCAAAGAGTTTGAAGTGTGCAGGAAGTAGCACCAATTCACATGTTCTCAAGACTGAGAGACACATAGGTGAACTGTATAAATTTGGTCCCCTTTTGATTGGGAGTTAAAGCATTAGCTCAACTCGCTGATCCGTTCATCCTGATGTACAGGAAGGGAAACCAGATAAGACAATCGTGGACATGCATTCAATGTTGACTCTGTATGAGTCGTTCATAGAGAAGCATAGTTCCATTGATTCAGCTACTTCGGGATTGAGTCCAGTAATAGGACACATCAAGAAATGATCCAGATCGTCTAGACCGGTTCCTCGATGTTCCAAATTGGGAATCCACAAGGTGGGACACAGTCACGGAAAGATTGGAAAATGCTCCAAAGCCAAACAGTTTGGCAACTCAGGAATATCTTAAAACTCAGAACACCTGATCCTTAATTCCTTGATACAGGATGTGTTTCTCACATTTGTTCTGTATGTATGGACTTTGTAGGATGTGGGATGTTGTTGCATAGGAGCATATTCAGATTGGATCTGAAGCTCATGCAGTTTTAGAGTTTAGTTAGATGTTGAAATCATGTTATTAGCTTATCAGATGTGTATGACATTGTCTATCATATAATACATTGTTCAAGGATTTTGTTTTAATAAAATTGTCAATTTTCTTTTAACACATATTGTTTGAAATATCCTTGAAATGTTGTATGATTGTGTTGAATGCATGATTAGTAATAACTTGAATATTGATACATCCAAAGTGTTTGGATTTTAGGAATTGTGTTCCTTATGATTGTTAAAGTGAATATTATAAGAATCAATTCAACCAAAGGTCCAGTTGGACAGGACTTTGGAATCATTTGACCTAGAGTCACATGATGAATTGAGTTCTTAATGTGTTAAGAAATGAATCAACCAAAGATCCAGTTGGACAGGACTTTGGAATCATTTGACTTAGAGTCAGATGATGATTAAGTTTTTTATAAAGCACATGTGGCAAGAAATGAATCACCCAAAGATCCAAAGGACAGGATTTTGGAATCAGTTGACTTAGAGTCAACTGAAGATTGCAAGTCTTGAACAGAATTAACAAAGTCATAAGTTTATATAGAGGTGTAAAGAGTTTTATATTAGGAGCAACAAACACATCAGTTGCTGTGTATTGCTCGAATCTACAAATTGAACACAATTGGTTGTACTTCACGATATTTGTCATTCAGTATGACGAATATGACTTCGCTTATCAGAATAAGCGATTGGATTGAATCCTTGAATAGTTCAAGGACTTCAAAGGAAGTACAAGACCCACAGAACCTGAGTGACAACATAAACTGGGAAAATGTTTCACAGTTTATTCCCTTCCAAGAACATTAATAGTTATAATGTGTCTTAGGGAAGATGATGGAGCGTTGGTCAAAACAGTTCGATCCTCGATGTATGAGATACATTGCTAATTAGTTTCCCGTAAATCAAACACTAAACCAGTCAGACCATATTCCAACCACATCCTTCGACTAAGTAGGTTTTGCAGACACTGTCTGAAATGTAAAGCTGGGATTGTCCCACTCGTACATTAAAGGTCCAGGGTCTTGTAGTGTTCGTCCGAACCTCATGACTAGCCTAAACCTAATCAGAAATGTCGTTTCACTGGCTATCCCGCTGTACCTGGAAAAGAAAGAACTCTTTTAGAAAGAACTCATATTCTAAGGAGACAGTGGGAGTTGGGACAGTCCTGAATGAGTTCAGGATTAGCCAAGTGAAATAACCTTTAGTCATCGCTAGGCTTAGAGCAGAAATCAGATTTCTGTTTTAATACTAACATAACCTTCACTTGACCAGTAGTACTGATCACCATCATAAGTAGTTATGATCAGGGTGACATACCGATTAGTAGTAAAACACTGTAGTTGGTACAGATTTTCAATCCGACTACTTGGAAGCATTGGTGAGCCCGGTTGCTGCCAATTACGAGGACTTTAGGACGATATACAGTCCATGTGACAGTTTGATTGATTTTACAACTGGTCTTAAAACCAGTGGGAGTAATCATCAAAAGAAACCAACATGGACAGAAACGTACCTTCAGAACATCTGGTTGAGTGAGACGATACTCAAAGTCAAGAAATTGACTCCGAGAGAAGCACTCTCAATAGAAGATGAAATCTGAAAGGATACTGCATAATGTAAGTCGTTAGTGGAGCGCGTGTGGTTCACCGGCACACTAATGGGGACTCACAAGAGTATGCCAGTATAAAGGTACGTGGGCCCGGGATAACACCATGGGCATCTCGCAAGAAAGGATATTCAGATTCTCGAAATATGCCAAAGGATTGGGTTTTGAGAATGGGCTGAAAGATTTCAATTAAGATGTCAGAAAGGTTTGGATTCTCAAAATGTACCAAAAACTCTGGATTTTGTGAATAATCCATAACCGTGTCAAAGCCAGTGGGAGTGTTGCTGTTATCTATCTGCATATGTGTGTTACATAATGTTTCTAGGAAACGTCTCTTTTCATTACAAAGTGTAATGACTTGGTGTTAAGAGACGGATCACCATGAAAGACTTAATAAAGATACGGCATGCTCAGGTGGTTACAAACGTCTATGAGATAGATCGAAACTCTGCCAAGATGATCTTGATGAGACTCAAGATGCATAGCTCAGGAAAGAGTTTCCTGTCATTGCAAAGTGTGGTGATTTGGCATGAGAGGTATGAAAGGTGCAACGTACTCACATAATCTATTGACATATATCAGATAGATGTTGTCATCAGTATAGAACCGGCCATAGTAAGCATGATCTTGATAAGATTCAAGATGCATGAGAAAAAGTCTCCGAAAGGATATGGTTATTAAAAGTCGTGACACAAGGATTATAAATAATCCTAAGATTCCAAATAGGTTTGGAATATGACTAGATCGTATCCAACAAGTTTCTTGGATCGATCAGAAGTGTCATGAACATGTCTTGATGACTTAATGCTTAGAGCATAGTGAGTCAGATTCAGGATATGACCTGGCTGAGAATACTTAATGGATGTTGTACATACGTGAGAAATCATTGGAAAATGATTGAGGTGAATGTTGATAACAATTTGAAAAGAGTTTTCAAATAAGGACTTAATGGTTAAAGAATTTCGTTGGCATTCCGATGGAGCGCGTGTGGCTCACCGGCACATCGTAACACCTCGAAATAGTCTTAGGGTGCAGTCGTGTGGACTAAAGATCCCGAGAACCATGGAAAGTCACAGTACATAGAATGGAGTTGTTAGTGAGAATGAGGGTATGACCAAAATTGAAATAGCATCGGAAGGATATCCGATCGGATAAAGTGTATAAATGTGTAACATTTGAATACATAGAAAGAGTAAAAGGTCAAGTAGACATAGATACATAACACGAATTAAATCGTTTAAAAGGAATCTAGAAACCGATAATAGTTTTATGTAAAATCCGACTTGGTGAGTACCTCGTGGAGACTTGGTAATTAGGCAATAATAGCCACCAGTCAGATTTTAAGTTTCAATTTTGCATGTTTCACTTCCCAAATAATTTGATTATTCAAAAGTCCACAGTCGCTCATACTTTTCGGGAGTAAGTATGAACAAAGACTGTCGTGAATTGGTTTGTAGATTGTCTAAAGAGTTAGACATTGCAGTAAGACTGCTACGACGTTCACGAGTACTTAGAAATAGAGATTTGAGTATTGGATAAACCCGCGCTCAATAGATTGCTTCATGGATTACATCACGAGCAATGTTGAGACGATAATATCGTATGATCTTGAAGCGGAGACATATGAGTTGAAATTTACGAGTCAGTTGTGCATTGATAATGCAAAAACGCATTGGTAACTCGATGTTACAACGCATTGTTGTGTACAATTTGATAAGTAAAAGACACAATCATATGAGTCGAAGCTTATTCGTTCCTTGGCCCTGATGGGAAACTGATATCTGTAGGCCGCTCGATGATTTTGAAGTTGACTAAAGTGCTGGCCAGCCTGGACTAAATTGATGTGTTCAATTAGAAGTCTGAAAGTCATAAGAAGAATCGGAAATCGGGAAACAGATATCTGTAGGCCGCTCGATGATTTTGAAGTTGACTAAAGTGCTGGCCAGATATCTGGACTAAACAGATATTCGTTCCTTGACCCTGATGGGAAACAGATATCTGTAGGCCGCTCGATGATTTTGAAGTTGACTAAAGTGCTGGCCAGCCTGGACTAAATTGATGTGTTCAATTAGATGTCTGAAAGTCATAAGAAGAATCGGAAATCGGGAAACAGAGTATCGGACAAAGATTGATCTCAATCCATGTCTCGTGTCTAGAAATATCTTGTTGGACGAAGGATCATATGATCACTTATCTATGGACAGAACTGACTAGGTCAGAGTTCGGCAGCAGTTTCTAGGAAGCTGCAGGTTGTTTATTAATCAGAAGATAAATTAAAGTCATAAACTTATCCAAGTGGGAGACTGTTGGATTAGGTGTCTAAGCCATGACTTTATATTTATATTTATGTTGTTAATTGAAGCAAAGTCCATTTGGGTTGCCCTCATAGCTGGAGGTCAGGATAGAGTTCAGTAGAGTAAAAGGTTGATTTATTAATTGGTTAATAAATCAATAGAAATTAACTAAATGGTTTATTAATATATTTAAGTGATAATATATTAATTAGAAACTATAATAATTAATTAAGATTTAATCTAGAATTAATTGGATTTAATTCAGTGATTAAATTAATTAATAATGCAGGGACTGGCTTTGTAATTATTCAATAGTTAAATAAAAGGCTAGCCAGTGGAAGGGCCTTAGTTGGCGAAATTATGAGTGGTTACACTCATATTTCGAAACCCTAATTAGGGTTAAGGAAAGCCTTGTCCAAATGGTTAACAGGCTTGCCCATTTGGAGGCTCCTTAGGGTTTCAGCTGTAACCCTTGGAGGCTATAAAAGGAGGCACCTGGCCACCCTAAAACCTGCGCCACTTTCACCAGACAAACTCTGCTGGACTGTCTTCTCCATTGCTTTGGGTGTGACTTGCATTTGAGGCAGGACACTTGTGCTGCTAACTTCAAGAACAAGATCAAAAGGTTGGTTTTTCTCAGTTTTGATCTTTAGTAATTATTGTTGGCCTTTAGGTTTTAGTTTATTATCTTCATAGAAGAAAACATAGATCTTTCTAGGGTTGCATGTGAACCATAGGTATTTTGTGTTCATTGTTTGCTAGAAAACCCTTCAATGTCCTCACCGGACACCTTCTCACCCCCTCCCTGTGCATGATAGAGGTGGTGACGATACGGTGCATGAGCCGGTGAAGCGGGTTGCGGAGCTGGCTCTCCCTGGCCGACCCCGCCTCAAAGTAAACGTTGGACAAAGGTGCCCAAACAACTGCATTGGCATCCCTCTTGGGCTGCCCCTGAACGCACGTGCGAAAGAACTGCGTGAAGTGTTGGTGTTGGAGGTCCGCCTCTGTGTAAATGCCCGTGCGTCTCCCAAACTCCCGAAGACTGCACTCCCTGGGAACTCCCTCAATCGAAATTGAACCACTCTGGATCGGGCCTCCGTCGAACCCGGTGCTTAACGGACCGTGGACAGGAAGTCTAGAAGAAGCTCGGTATACACGGTGTCGTCCTGGTTGGCCATGAGTCTGTCCCAACCACGACATGTGAATGTGGCCTCTCCGTGGGACCACGTACGGTGCAGAAACGGCTCAATCTCGGCCTAGAGTCCGGAATCCCTCAAAATCTCTCGATCAATAATCATCGCCTCGAGAACTCGGCGACCCGTAAGTGCATCCCTCCTCGCAGCATACTCGATAGAACTCTCCAGTCCCTCGGGGAACTGGAGAAAAGGGTGGTCAAGTCTGAAAGACATCTGCACAAAAGAAGACAGCCAAAACAAAAATTTTGCAATTTTAGTCCTTTTCTTCCCCACCGCACCGCGACGCGGCCCAAGAACCAGGGCGCGGCGCGGCGAGCAGCTGTTTCGACTTCCAAACCCAAAATCGCGATTTAACATGTTTAAACTCAATCCAAATGCACTACAAGGTAGCCTAAGCATCGACTAACTCATCTAGGGTCATTATTTGGCAAAATAAACACCCTACGAGTCAGCATTGCCGATTTCTAAGTTTCTGAGTTTTTGGAGAAATCAACCAATTTTTGCTGCCTAATCGCTAGTTCTAACAAGTAAAAACTAGTTAGAATGACGTACCTCGATAGCTGGAATGAAATGAGCAAGAAAAAACGCTAGAAAAACTTCTGATAATCGGAGCTCTCTGAGGCGCGGCGTGGGTTGTGTGTGAATAGTGAACGCGACGTACATTTTTAACGAAGGAAACTGACCGATCGATTCCTGCGGCGCGCGTGTTTCCAAATCAACCCCTGCGCATCGGGTTGGTTTACGATCCCGCAAAGCGCAAAACGCATGACCGCAGCGCGGTCTTCAAAAATTCAATTTTCCTTCATACTAACCCCACACTTGCCTTGGACCAATAACACCTGCAATGACGATGATATAATTTTCCTAATTACTCTTAAGAAATACAGTACCTACCTATAAAAGATGGGTTGCCTCCCAACAAGCGCTAAGTTTAACGTCTTCAGCCAGACGGACTATTCTTCTACAGCTACGGTGGATCGTATGCCTTCTTTCTTTGCTGATTCCCAGTCACCATCGTCCCTTCGTTGCCCACATGCTCCTTCAGCTTTCCTGGATCAAATGGCCTGCCGGTTCTCCTGCTGCTGCCCGGTCCCCGTCTTTCGATTACTTCCCGTGAATGCTTGGAGGTAGCTTTGAAATTCCAAGCTCGATCCTTCTTTCTATATCTCTTCAAGATCACAGGTTTGATGTGGAGTGCACCCAATGCTGCTCCCAGTAGTTGCTTTGCACCTCGTTTGCTAGTGTCTCGCGTGCTATCTTCAGTTTGCAATTTTGGCTTGCAATGTGAATAAAGATTTTCCAATCGAATGGGATCGGAAGGCAACATATCGGGATGCTTCCATATGTCCTCATCGATGGTATTGATTACATCTAATTTCCCATTCATGAATGGATCATGGGTGGCGAAAAAATCATGTTTATTATTTTCAAAAACCAACTCGTCGGCATCATCTTCTTAATTATCGTCCATAAGGTGGATCGGGACCAAGAGTGAGCGACTGGTTTTATCTCGTGGTGTAACACCCGACTTTTAAAACAAAAACACCCCTGAAAAATTTTCATTTTAAACAAAGGTTTCAATACGTAAAACCATAACAAAAGGGGTATATTTTATTAAAAACGGGTACAAGTGTATCAAGGAGAGTATAAAATGCCATAATCTCCTTTTGAAGCCGGGCTGCTACTGACAGCATCTATAAGTCCTACTTCTTTAGTCACGGACTCTATCTTTTCCCTCATCAGGATCATGCTAACCTGCAGGGACATTTAACAAATAACGTGAGCTATAAAGCTCAGTGAGTAATCATATCTGCAAATAACCTGTATAAGAATACATTCATATATAATTTCCTATATACGATAAATCTTTTCTGGCACATCTTTTCAATACAAGGTCCCATTCTATAGCCTCTTCCGACTAAATGTATATATATTTGGATATCGGATCCAAACTCTTAGCCTCACTGGCTGATCGTATATCTCTTAGGATTTCACATCCTACTTCATAGTCTTACAGGTTATTATTTGCATACATTTCTGTCCCATATTTCTTAGTCACAATTGACCGCACCGTATTTCATTGCTATATAAGCCGCACCATATGTCATAGCTATATAAGCCGCACCAAAACATTTTCAATATACAAGTCATAGCCCTAAGGCCGCACCAACAGTTTCATCATTAATTTCATAGCCCAAAGGCCGCACCAGCTGGGTTCAATAACCCGATATCATGGTCAAAAGACCGTACCATTTAGATTCAAGTTTAATATCATAGCCATAAGGCCGCACCAGTTGGATATAACATCCAATATCAAAATCATTTATGGCTCACGAGTTTCCCCGCTTTTGCCTAGACTCACGGCTCCGTTCTTGTCATTTCATTGACTCACGGCTTACCCGGTATTGTCTTTTTACTTTTATTATTGACTCACATCTCCGTTCTTGTCTTTCACAGACTCACGGCTTATCTGGTATTGTCGTATTAATGACTCACAGCTCCGTTCTTATCTATCGCAGACTCACGGCTTATCTGGTATTGTCTTTCCAATGCATCTGTAAACTGTCAAATTTCGTCCCCCAAATCTGTTTAAATCTGTAACAGTCCAATCAATACATATCATATATGATATAAGTGAGATTACTCACCTGGATACTAGCTGCATTTAAATCCCGGTTGTTTCATGCCTTTGCATGCACCACAACCATTTGTCCCATGCCTATTTATCCATTACATATCAAATGATAATAGGTTAATAAACATTTCAGTTGACTCTAATACATAAGAGTCCAGAATTACACAACTATAAACCATCCTTAGATGATAAACTTTCCATTTACCATCTTTCCAAGAGTCATACACATTCCCGAGGCATACGTATTGCTCTATAGTGCCCCCGGAGAGTCAAAAACTCAATTTAGTATTTTTCTAGGACTTTTCAAACCATCATGGACTTATGGTTCAAGTTTGAGGTAAATCGGACAAGCCTAGCGAAAATTCACACATTTGAGCTCTCTGTCAGTTGGGCGCACCGCGCCTGGTATCTGGGCGCACCGCGCCTTGCGTCTGGGCAGTTTCCAGACCAGTCGCGATTTTGCACTGTAGCATGCAGTTTTGACATTTTAAGTTCTTATTGTTGTTCTTAATCGTTTGTGGTTCATTCCCAGGCTAAAACTCTCCATTAACACAATGTTTTCATCCATTGAAACCAACTCAATCAATCAAAAGGAAGAATTAGGGTTCTTGCTTTTCCTGCACTTTTCACACCACATCACTTCTTTGTTTTGGTCCCTTCCCTTTAAGGTTGGACCTAATTCGTGGTAACTTCTTCTGAAGTGTCCACTAATATGTTTCTACTTTTCTTGTAGTATCAACTACTTTTCTTTCACCTTGAATATCAACCAGGGTGAGCACCCAATTTCTTTTTTTGACCACAGCAGCTACTATTACTTGTCATGTGGATTTTCTGCTACTTGTCTCTTTGCCCCTCGTTCAATGGAGCCTTGAGAAAGGGCTGGTCCGCCTCTTAAAGCTCCACGCCCTAAATTCCTCCCAAGAAGATTCACTGCTCATACTTCTTATACATCAGAAGTCAGCAACAGTTAGGTTATATATGTATAATAACAACGTATATACACCTAACTATACATCATGTCTGCTATCTCAAGGTTTAAGTCCAGGAATCTACTCTATAGACACCTAGTTCACTTAAACCACGGCTCTGATACCAACTTGTAACACCCGACTTTTAAAAACAAAAACACCCCTGAAAAATTTTCATTTTAAACAAAGGTTTCAATACGTAAAACCATAACAAAAGGGGTATATTTTATTAAAAACGGGTACAAGTGTATCAATGAGAGTATAAAATACCATAATCTCCTTTTGAAGCCGGGCTGCTACTGACAACATCTATAAGTCCCACTTCTTTAGTCACGGACTCTATCTTTTCCCTCATCAGGATCATGCTAACCTGCAGGGACATTTAACAAATAACGTGAGCTATAAAGCTCAGTGAGTAATCATATCTGCAAATAACCTGTATAAGAATACATTCATATATAATTTCCTATATACGATAAATCTTTTCTGGCACATCTTTTCAATACAAGGTCCCATTCTATAGCCTCTTCCGACTAAATGTATATATATTTGGATATCGGATCCAAACTCTTAGCCTCACTGGCTGATCGTATATCTCTTAGGATTTCACATCCTACTTCATAGTCTTACAGGTTATTATTTGCATACATTTCTGTCCCATATTTCTTAGTCACAATTGACCGCACCGTATTTCATGGCTATATAAGCCGCACCATATGTCATAGCTATATAAGCCGCACCAAAACATTTTCAATATACAAGTCATAGCCCTAAGGCCGCACCAACAGTTTCATCATTAATTTCATTGCCAAAAGGCCGCACCAGCTGGGTTCAATAACCCGATATCATGGTCAAAAGACCGTACCATTTAGATTCAAGTTTAATATCATAGCCATAAGGCCGCACCAGTTGGATATAACATCCAATATCAAAATCATTTATGGCTCACGAGTTTCCCCGCTTTTGCCTAGACTCACGGCTCCGTTCTTGTCATTTCATTGACTCACGGCTTACCCGGTATTGTCTTTTTACTTTTATTATTGACTCACAGCTCCGTTCTTGTCTTTCACAGACTCACAGCTTATCTGGTATTGTCGTATTAATGACTCACAGCTCCGTTCTTGTCTATCGCAGACTCACGACTTATCTGGTATTGTCTTTCCAATGCATCTGTAAACTGTCAAATTTCGTCCCCCAAATCTGTTTAAATCTGTAACAGTCCAATCAATACATATCATATATGATATAAGTGAGATTACTCACTTGGATACTAGCTGCATTTAAATCCCGGTTGTTTCTTGCCTTTGCATGCACCACAACCATTTGTCCCATACCTATTTATCCATTACATATCAAATGATAATAGGTTAATAAACATTTCAGTTGACTCTAATACATAAGAGTCCAGAATTACACAACTATAAACCATCCTTAGATGATAAACTTTCCATTTACCATCTTTCCAAGAGACAAACACATTCCCGAGGCATACGTATTGCTCTACAGTGCCCCCGGAGAGTCAAAAACTCAATTTAGTATTTTTCTAGGACTTTTCAAACCATCATGGACTTATGGTTCAAGTTTGAGGTAAATCGGACAAGCCTAGCGAAAATTCACACATTTGAGCTCTCTGTCAGTTGGGCGCACCGCGCCTGGTATCTGGGCGCACCGCGCCTGGCGTCTGGGCAGTTTCCAGACCAGTCGCGATTTTGCACTGTAGCATGCAGTTTTGACATTTTAAGTTCTTATTGTTGTTCTTAATCGTTTGGGGTTCATTCCCAGGCTAAAACTCTCCATTAACACAATGTTTTCATCCATTGAAACCAACTCAATCAATCAAAAGGAAGAATTAGGGTTCTTAGTTCCAAAAACCCCAAAACTTCAAATTCATCAATTTCAATGGTTTCAATGTCATGTTCTTATCATATGAACATGTTTAAACCCAGAAATCATGTGAGAACTCCATGGAATTCATTGAAATTGCAGATTTCAGTTTACCCACAAAAACCCACCAAGAACAAATTAAGCTAGAACTCAAATTACTAACCTTAATTGCTTCAAAATCTTTAATTCCAAGCTATGATTTCGATTTCTTGCTTCAACTCTTGTGAATTTCCAGAAATCGTGTATCAAAATCTCTTCCCGATCATTCTCAAACGTTCAGCCATAAATGGAGAGTCAAACCTCCTATTTATACTTCAAGATTTTACAATTTAGCCCCTGAAGTTCCATCTTTTGAACTTTGGCCACAATAATCAAGTTTTATGACATAAAACTTTCATTTCTTATATTTTTGCAACTAGCAAACAATATTTTAACATATTTAGTCCTTCCCATGGTCAAATGAGCAAATTACCCTTTTATGGTAAAATGACCAAATTACCCTTTCTCTAGTATTAACTTTCTAATACTTAGAACACCATACTAAATCATAAATACAATATGATTAACATATTAATACTTAACCAAAGTATCGTGGTGTTATAGGTGGTGGTATAAAGTCACCCATCACCAGATCCTTACTTTCAAAATGTTCAACATTTTCAAAAATTATAGGTTCGGGGGTAGTATTGTCATCTACACCCCCTTCCCCAATAGTATCAACAACTTCAACAGTTTCGGGAATCGTTGGGCTGGGGTCTGTACTGTCACTTACTGCCCCTTCCACAACATCCTCATCAACCAAATTGTCTAGTGATGGTATGGATTCACTCATCACCGGCTCAACATTTTCAAAAACATTAAAAAACATCAAAAGCTGTTGAGGCAGAAGTAGCATTGTCACCTACAACCTCTTCCTCAACAACATTTTCGACCCTCTCAGTGGTCTCTTGACTTTCCCAAGGTGCATGCCCTTCCATTACATATTCAGGTGATGCAAGTTCACACACATTATCATTGGTATTAAAATCACTTGCCTCATATTTTGGCGGGTATTTCCAGCTTTTCTCTAACCTATCTAAAGAAGCTTGCACTTTTTCAAGAGCATCCGCCTGATCCTTCTGAACTTGGTGGGTGTCAGCCATGAGCTCCAATATTTGGGCCCAAGTTACAGAATTTTCAGGTTGAGATGACTCCTCGGTCCGCCATCCATTGTCATCGAATGATCCATTGTAGTAATCATCCTCGTAATAGGTGTCGGCCGGATTTTCATAATACTCATAATACTGATCCGGGTAGATGTAATCATCCATTATAAGGACGTACACATACCAAAAATCATCAAACTAAAATCAAACATAAAAAAATCAGAGACTAAATCCTACAAATCGCCTACTCTCAAGCTCACAACTCCCCGACAATGGCGCGAAAATTTGACATCGAAGCGGTCGTCGTGCGGTCAAAAATAGTTAAAATACCTAACACACACTAGTACAGTGGTAGTTAGGATCGATCCACAGGAGTTACGTGGTCAAGGTAGGCAACAGATTACCAACTGTAGTGTCACTTCTACAGCCAGAGGATCTAGTTTCCGTCTTATACCCAAAACAATCCCAAAAATCACAAGTCAAATAACCCAATCCAAGCATCAACTAAACCAAAACAAATACTAACCTAAGAACTAACTGGAATCAGAAATGTATCTCAAAATCAGAAGTAACCAAGGTCAAACCAAACATCCAATGCAATCAAACATCCAAATTCCATTCAAAAGCATAAAATACCGAAAACAGAGCAATTAACACTAACCGAATGATTATTATTAAAAACTCAGATTCCAATGTACCCAAAACAGTAAACATCAAATTCAGAAACTAAAACCTAGTGCCAATGGTTGTCACACCCAAAGACACTCGCTAAATCTACCGAAATCACTAAACTAATTGGAAATTAAAAGAGAAAAACATAAAATACCAATTTATGGTTGCTGAAAACTGAAACTCGGAGTCAAAGAAGCCTTGGGAGTCGTTCCTATGCCAGGTCTTTGCTGCTTTTTTCGACCTAAAACCCTCTATTTATAGTTGCAAAAATTAAGAGGCCGCGCCGCGCACAAGTGAAATCCGCGGCGCGCGTATGGGTTTATCCCTGTTTTTTCGGCATTTGAATTTTCTCCACCGCCTCAACGCTGAGTCACCGTGTCGCGCCTTTGTAAATCCCACGTCGTGCGTGTGAATTCGACTGATTTGTCTTTATCTTCAAACTTCTTCCATTTTGTACGCTTTTAGCCCCTGTTTACATCATTTCTTTCCAAACAAGCACTGACACAAAAAATGAGAATACCACAGCATATATAATATAGTTTCACTAAGAATAGGCTCAACAACGACTAAAATACTTGATATTACTAGGCGTTGTCAAGCTCACAAGGGTCTTATCCTATTAAGCTCTTTTACACTTTCAATATGCCCATTATTCTTCAGTCTGCACTTGTATCAAATCTTTATTTCATCTCTCAGGTATTTTAAATATAATTTTACTTTCTTTTGCTTTTTGAATGCTAATTAGTAATTACTGACATTGCTGTTTGTTTTCAGTTGTTACACAGAAAGTACAGTGGGAATTCAATTTTTTCTTATTAACAGTGTTTGATGGATCGATTTTTCTGCTGTTGCCCTTAATGGATTCTCCTTGGGCTGAAAGAGGTAACCAACTTTGTTTCTAATATTTAATCAAATTCGGCGTTCATGCTTAAATAACATTTCTTGTGTTTGGGTACCCAATTTTTCAGGTTTCTTGTCTTTGAAAACGTAGAAAATGGAAGCGTCAAGGAACATCTGAATGGTAATTTTGGTTTTATGTGTGTGTATGTGTGTGTGTGTGTTTGTATCATGTTTATAAAAATTAGATTTTTATTAATATTTGGTCAATCGTAGATCCTTTGAGGACCCCTTTGAATTGGAGAATCAGACTAAAAATAGCTGTTGGTGTGGCTGCTGGATTGGTGAGTTTTGAAAATCTTGAAATTTTGCCAAAAAAAAAACAGAAACTCTGTAATGATAAATGTGGTATCAGACAAGGGTATATATGTCATTTACCTCCAAAACTACCATCGTGCTGGAATATTTACATTTCTTCTGTGACCCTCCGGTATATCATGTCTCCATCAGTTCAAACACTATCATGTTAGACGATAATTTCAATGCAAAGGTAAAGAAGTTGTCACCATGTTTGTAAAAAAATTGGACTTAATGGGGAAAGAAATAATTTTTCTGATTTTGTCTAACAAGTTATTCGTTTTGCATTAAGTCAAAAAAAACACCCATCGCTTATCATATTTAAGTAAAAAAGAAACAACACCTTTTACTGTATTATTAGTTTTGCTATATTTCTATGTAAAAAGACTTTTCTTCCAAATTTATGACAATTTGTTTTTCTTCTCAAAGTTAACGGATGTTGGACTCCTTGGTTCGGGTAGTGATCAGGTTATGGCATGGCGGCCTTGAAGTTCAAATGGTAAATAAGTTTCTTTTTACTTTAATCAATGTTTTTTGTTGGAAGCCAAGCACATTTATATAAAAATATCATTAAAAAAACTATGAGCCCCTTTTCTCTACATTTTTTGTTATATATTAGGCTTTTAGATGGTAGTCGAAGACTTTGTTCATTTGTTGATCTCTATGTTGGTATCTGAAGAAAGAGAAGTACAAGATATTGGTTATGAATGTTGGAGTGTGTTATCTGAAAAGATGGACATTTATGCATAGCCATTTGGTAGGTTAATCATCAGGCAGGATTCGAAAATCTTTCCCAAACAGATATCAAATTCTGCTCAACAAATGACATGAAACAGACTTCATCTTATTCTCGTCTACAGGTTCAGGAATAGAAAGTAGCAGAAAGGAGAGTGTTTTAAGAGCCAAGAAGGTATGCTGTTTGTCTTTTTTGGTATTTCTTATAAGGTAAATGTCATGGAATGACAGCCAACTTTTACCATTTTACCCTTTTAAGTCATCAATCCATTAAACAGTAAATTTTGGTTTTATTTAGTAATTCTGACCTGAAATAAATAAAAGTGGGGCGTTATAATAATCAAATCAATGAAAGTACGTTGTTATTTCTTGCATTTGACCTGTTGAAAGTACATAGAATATGTCATTTATATGATTTTCATCCTTTGCTTTTTGTGTCGTATGGAATTAATACTTCGATTTTTGTTTTTGTCAATTTTGAAAACAACAGATTGAATGAACCCGAGCTGCAATGAGTTGTATAGATCAAAACAAAACATGTTTTCTCGAAGACTTTTGGGGTGTGGGGGTTGTTAGGGAGGTCGTCTCAAATAAATGATATTCTAAAGGTATTTGCAAAACTGTATATTTTGTTTTTTCCTACTAAAGCATTGTACTTTGAAAATGCTAAACTAGTTAAGAATAAAACATAAACATCAACTTTCGTCTTCTTCAACTCTACTCAAATGTATTATAATCTATTTTTTTGTCTCAAACTTTTTCACAAACATCCCAAAACTTCAATCAATTTCCGCTGCCCCTTTCTCGAGTGACATGTGTTTATTTAAATAAAATGAAAGATTGCATATATTGAGAATAATCTAAGAGATATGAAAACAATACAAATATGTATTATTTTGCTTCGTTAATTTGATTAGTCTATTAGCTTCCTAAGAGCATGGGCCAATGGTTTCTACACAACTGATATTGCCTCATTTATACATATATTTCGGGCAATATCAAGTGCTTAAATATGTGTTTTTGGTTTAATTTCAAGATAAAATGTACTTAATTCATTTTAATAACCAAAACGCAGGAAAAATTGCTTGATTGAGAAGAAGGAGCTGAATTCAAGCCTTGGAATGAAGAAAATGGAGTAAAAGATCTATCGGGAGAAAAAGAGCCAAAAAGAGCGTATTTTGGACGAAAAAGCGAAGAAATTAGTCAATCAGACGATAGATCGCGACCCTATCTCCATAGGGATCGCGACCCTATCTCCTGACGAAAGCGTGACAGATTGATGACCAAAGGATCGCGACTAGAAGCCTAAAATCGCGACACTACAAGATCGCGACCCGATCTCCTCGAGGATCGCGACCCGACGTACCAACTACAGTCCACTGAGTCGGGGTAGTGGCCAACTGAGATGCGCACTAAACTCACGATCGCGACCCGATCCTCTATAGGATCGCGACGCGATCCTCGCTGGGCAACACTATAAATAGAGGCTTAATCTTGTTGTTTGAGACACACAATTCAGATCACAAACTCTCTACCTGGAAAAACACCCTCTATCTCCCTGCTCTCGACCTCCCTTCATCAAGGAATGAAGTTCTGCATGCGGTAGTCACGACAAACGATCAAGAACACCATTGCTCGGATATTCGGTTTGCTTACTATGTTTAGCTTTCTTATATATTCAGTGTGCTGTTTGTCTTTGATTATGGAGTAATTCCATTGTGCTTTTACTTAGAATAGATGAAACTTATAATTATGTTTTGATTGATATGAAATTGGATATTGCAAGTTTAATAATTTACTTTGCATGTTTATTTAACCGACTAATGTATATTAAGAATTTATCTTTGAAACTTATAACTGAATTATATTTAGTATAGATGACCATTCTTGCTAAATTAATTTGTATCATAATATATATATTTCATGTATATATTTATGACTAGTGATTGACCAAATCCTAGGTTAAGTTACAAAGAAAGAATCTTATATGCATTTGTTTTAATTGTATTAGTGGACCAAACTATACATCTTATTTTGATTTTCATGATCATTGATATCAAAAGAAACAAATAAATCATGCAGAGTATGAATAAATAGAATGATTAATTGGAGTAATTAATTTACAGGACCAATGAGATTAATAACTCTTTTAGTCATAAGATTGGATTGTTGGACCAAGACATCTAATCAACTTAGACATCGGTATTTAACTTGTTAATATTCATTGCACATTATTATCAATCAGAATATTGTTATAAGGAGTAATCACCTCTAAGTAAAAAGCATATTTGTTCAAACTATCCTTTCGGCTTAACTTCAAACCTTGTTACCATTTATTTACTTGTAATTCTTTATTTATTTGATGATACGATCTCTTCACAATTACACAAAACCCCCCCTTTTTATCTCTTTTGTTATTATTATAAATTACTAATTGATAATTGATTTTCTTCAATTTTAACCAATTCCCTTGGGTTCGACCCGGACTTACCATTGCTATATTACAACCGATTAGGTACACTTGCCTAGTTGTGTTGTTTTCATTCATGGTATCTCCCTGTTATAAATTTAAAACTTATGAAAAGACATTAAAAAGACAAAATTGATCCTCAGTATTCCAAAAATAAGTGATATCATTTTGGTATATAAAATATGTATGTCTGAAAACACATCAAGTTTTTGGCGCCGTTGCCGGGGAATACGGTTTTAAGTTCAAAAAAAAAATCATTTATTAATTTAATTTATTGTATAATTATTCTATATCTCACCCTGTTGTTCCTCAGATAGTGTATGACCAGGAGTTCAAATTCTCCTTTGACTCCACAGTTTCAAGAACCGGAACAAGAATTTCGCAGACGACGGAGACACGCAAGACTAATGGCAGACATTGCAAATCTTTCTTTGGAAGAATATGCAAGTCGCACACAAGAACAAACAGGCCAAGGACTAGTTCGTCCCACAATTCCAGATGGGACGTATTTTGAAATAAAAGGCCAATTTTTACATCTTCTAAGGGAAACTTTGTTCACAGGAAAAGATGCAGAAGATGCCAAACAGCATGTTGAATTTGTCCTGGAAATAGCCGATTACTTTCATATTCCTGGAGTTACTAAAGATGCTGTCATGTTACGAGTATTTCCAATAACACTCCAGGGAGCAGCAAAAAGATGGTTAAAGGCTGAACCCCCAAGAACAATAAAAACTTGGGAAGAGCTAAAAACAAAATTTATTAAACAGTTTAGCCCACCTTCTAAAATTGCTAAAATGAAAGCAAAAATCCAAAATTTTCAACGAATGGATGATGAAACACTTTACGATGCATGGGACCGTTATAAAGAAATGCTACAAAATTGCCCACAACATGATCTTAATCCACATCAAGTTGTGCAAACTTTTTATAACGGAATTAATGTAACAACTCGTCAAATGGTTGATTCGCAGGGTCCAATTCCAAAGAAAACGCCAGCAGACGGATATGCATTAACCGAAGAATTAGCCCAACACTCGCATCAGTGGCACTCTTCAAGAGACTCTTCCCTGAGAAAGAAACCATCAAATAAACAAGCCGATGGATTAGCAGCCCTCAATGCCAAACTAGACGCTTTGGGGCGAGACATGAAAAAGGTAAATCAAACAATCCATGACATACAGGTCGGCTGTGATAACTGTAGTGGACCACATCTTGCAAAAGATTGTCCACTAGATGAAGATGGGAAAAGAAAAGAAAGTGTTTGTTATTCCTCTGGAGACAGATTTGATGAAAGAAGGCCACGAAACAGCAACTGGAAGCCTTATGAAGAGTATAAAAAAGATCAAGCAGAGAAGTATAAGCAAAGCGGGCAAGGATACTACCAAAGAGAACCAACCTTTGATCCACAAAGTCAACCAGAAAAGAAACAGAGTTTTGAAGAAATGATGTCTAGATTTGCAGAAGCTTCAGACAAAAGACACAGAGCAACCGAAGAATTAGTGAAGAAAATAGGAGTAACTACAGAATCTTCACTCCGAAACCAACAAGCTTCAATTTTAAATATTGAAACCCAAATTGGTCAAATTGCTCGAGTCTTACATGAAAGATTCCCTGGTACTTTACCAAGCAACACAGAGCAAAATCCTAACGCTCAAGTCAATGCGATTACAACCAGAAGCGGTAAGATTTCAGAACCATTAATTCTCATAAATACTGACTCTTCTTCTAAAACGCAGGAATCTAAAAAAACACAAGAAACAAATGAAGAAGTAATAGAAGACAAAAGATCACCGCCAAGCCCCATCAAGAGTTATAAACCACCAGTTCCCTACCCACAACGTCTGAAAAAGGAAAAACAGGAAGAAGAATACAGGAAGTTTTTAGAACATATAAAATCATTGCATATTAATATACCTTTTGTTGAGGCTGTTGCACAAATGCCTAAATATGCAAAGTTTTTAAAAGATCTTCTTTCAAATCGAAAGAAACTTGAAGAAGTATCTAATGTGATTCTAAATGAACAATGCTCAGCAGCAATGTTGAACAAAATACCTAAAAAATTGACCGATCCAGGAAGTTTTACCATACCATGCCAATTTGGTAATTTAACTCTCAGTCATGCTTTAGCGGATTCAGGTGCAAGTATTAATCTCATGCCATATTTATTTTACTCTAAGCTTGACTTGCCCGAACCCAAACCAATAAGAATGGCAATCCATTTGGCAAACAAATAAGTAACACACCCAAGGGGAATAGTGGAAGATTTATTGGTAAAGGTTGATAAATTTGTTTTTCCTGCAGATTTTGTTGTACTAGACATGGAGGAAGATGAACAGGTTCCAATCATTTTGGGAAGACCATTCCTAAATACGGCAAGAGCTTTAGTGGACATTCATGAATCTAAGCTAACACTTAGAGTCGGAAGTGATGCAATAACCTTTGGAATCGATCAATCAATGAAACACTCAAAAACATGTGATAATGCTGTATACTTTGTTGATACTATTGAAACTCATCTGAAAAATGAATTACAGGAACTGGAAAGAGGAAATTGGGAAAGCATGATACAACTGGACAAGAACGACGAAAGCTTCAAGGTAAACGGACACCGGATGAAGCATTACGAACAAGGAGTCCGTTATGAGGAAGGAGAGGATGTACCCCTCTCGAACATTTAAAAAAATTTTAAAAGCAGGGGTACGGGTTTAAGCTTTCGACCCAGATAAAGAAAGCAGTGCGAGGAAAAGACATTTATTTTTATTCGATTGGGTTGTAATAATTTTAAGACAATTTAATTTTATGTTGTGTGTTAAATAAATAATAAATAATAAAAATAAAACACAAAAATAAAGATCATCAACGGAAAAGCAAGAGAAGGAAAAATGCCACAGATGATGATCGCGACCCGATCCACAAGCCCGTAGGGGCGCGATAGCAGATGAACCAGAAAGCCCAAGCCCGTAAAATTCAAGGATCGCGACCCGATCCTATAGTGGATCGCGACCCGACGACGCGCAAAGGATAAAAACAGATCCGGTCACTTGGTCTCATTTTTTACCCCACAATCGCATCCCGATCCCGACGGTAAATCGCGACTGAGCATTTTTTCCAGTTTTTCTAGATCCGTAATCATCAAGCAAGGTATGTAAACCCTCGATTCCTTCTCGATTTACATTACGAATTGGTAGATATTTTGTGAAATTGAAATAAAATTAGGTTTTAAAATTGATTCTCGGTTTTGAATGATTTGCCCATTTAGATGTTAGATCTAACCGAGAATTAAATAAACTAGTTAAAACCCTATTAGATAGTTAAGTTTTGGCTTGAAAAATGAGTAAAATCGGAGAAATTAGGTCGGATAGTCAAGGATCGCGACCCAATCCTTGATGATCTTCAACCATTGCGACCCTACGGTTGAATGTCCCGTGAACATGTTCATCGATCGCGAACAGATCATGGATAGGGTTCTAAGATCGCGACCCTACGCTTGAAAGTTACCGGACCAAATCCTTAGTCGCGACCCTATGATCTCGTCCCTACGTAGGACGATCGCATACGAGAGGAGGACCCTGTTGAGTAGGGAGATGACATGGACGCTCAGCCAGAGCCACAGCCCGAGCCACAGCCAGACCAGAGCCGCAGCCGCAGCCTCAGCGAGCCCCCGGTGCTCACCGTCGACGTCGGCAGAGATCTCCGATACAACAGGATGCCCCAGAGCAGGAGATCGATCTACGCTATTTATCCCAGCAGATGAGTAGGATGGATTTGAGCCGAGAGCGTGACATGCGACGGATGGAGCACGACATGCAGAGGCTAGATCGCGATATTCTGAGGAGACAGGTACATGACCAGTGGGTATCGCGCAGTATGCAGGAGTTCTACGCTAGTCAGGGGTTCCAGCCATCTATTCCATACCCGACTTATGTTCCTCCTGTACCCACGTGGTTTGAGCCGCCAGATTATCTGCAGGATTATGGTGACGGCACTGGCACCTCAGGTTCAGTTTTTGATGATACTGATGATTGACTTTATTTTTGTATTTAAATACATTTGGATTTTTGTTATTATTTTATTTTAGTGTGGTGTGTTTGTTTTTATTTATTGGTGTGTTTTGTTTTTGTGGTATGGTTAATATTTTCTCTGAGCATTGATACATAATATAGGTTCAAACAGACGCTGGCATTCAGTTCAGCAAACTTCTTCTGTGGAATCTGTCCTTAAAAACAGAACGACCCATTACCCAAGGGGAGTCCATTCCAATTAAACTCCTCTTTGATTTAAAAAGATATATACAATAAGATTATTGTATAAAATAAGTGTAGGGTAAAAAGGTCAAAAATGCAATTATTAACTAAGCCAAGTCAAAATTTTATCTTAAACATCTTTTCCAAAAATTGAACACTAAAAAGATAATTGTTAAGAAAAATGTTTTGAAAATAAATTTGTAGGTTAAACTTAATTTTATGCTCTTATTTTCTAGTTTTTCATTATTTCATATAAAATTTAATTCCGTAAATGACAAGTAGTTAGAATGATAATTACAAAATGTTTTGCATAAATAATGAAATAGACCCGTTGAAAATCAGGATTTGTCAAAACAGGTTGAGCCAGTTTCCCTAAATCGCGCGAATGCTATGACTAAATCGAGGAAAATAAGCCTCGTTAAAAGAACTTCAAATAAGAAAATTAATGAAATGAAAAGCGAGAATCAAGTAACGTTACACCATAAGATTGAGACTCAGGAAGGAAATTCAATCAGTGGCCTTTGACATTCGAGCAAGTAGACATAAAATGGGGCCCACGGGCATTCCTACTCCTTATTACCTAAAACCAACTGGTTTGGGATAATATTGTCGAAAGCTCGCTACACGGGTGTCATCGAAAGTCATGGGATTTCCTTAGTGGCCTTTGGAATTTGAATTAGTAAACTCTGTACAGTTTTGAGTTGAAAATTTGTAATCAAGAGTTCCATAGAAAGTCACGAGTTTCAAAGGTGCGATAAAAATAAATAACTTAACTTGATAAACCTAGTCCAGCATAATTTTTGGGAAACTTGACAAAAAGATCTTGAGATAAGAGGAATTTCTAAGGGTGTATTCAATGTTATGTAAAAATGAGTATTTTTCAATCTAAATATTTGTCATTTATAGAAATAGATTTTATGTAAAATTTTGGAAAGTTAGAAATACGCACATAAGACTAGGTATAATCTACTATGTTTATTCTTACAACCTTATTCTTAACATAGGTAAATAATGCTAGATCTATGATAGCAATTGGAAAGTTGTTTGGATATCAATTGTCTTAGCTAGTTTTTAAATTATAGTTTGCTCGAGGACAAGCAAAATTCAAGTGTAGGGTATTTTGATAGTGCCTCATTTATACATATATTTCGGGCAATATCAAGTGCTTAAATATGTGTTTTTGGTTTAATTTCAAGATAAAATGTACTTAATTCATTTTAATAACCAAAACGCAGGAAAAATTACTTGATTGAGAAGAAGGAGCTGAATTCAAGCCTTGGAATGAAGAAAATGGAGTAAAAGATCTATCGGGAGAAAAAGAGCCAAAAAGAGCGTATTTTGGACGAAAAAGCGAAGAAATTAGTCAATCAGACGATAGATCGCGACCCTATCTCCATAGGGATCGCGACCCTATCTCCTGACGAAAGCGTGACAGATTGATGACCAAAGGATCGCGACTAGAAGCCTAAAATCGCGACACTACAAGATCGCGACCCGATCTCCTCGAGGATCGCGACCCGACGTACCAACTACAGTCCACTGAGTCGGGGTAGTGGCCAACTGAGATGCGCACTAAACTCACGATCGCGACCCGATCCTCTATAGGATCGCGACGCGATCCTCGCTGGGCAACACTATAAATAGAGGCTTAATCTTGTTGTTTGAGACACACAATTCAGATCACAAACTCTCTACCTGGAAAAACACCCTCTATCTCCCTGCTCTCGACCTCCCTTCATCAAGGAATGAAGTTCTGCATGCGGTAGTCACGACAAACGATCAAGAACACCATTGCTCGGATATTCGGTTTGCTTACTATGTTTAGCTTTCTTATATATTCAGTGTGCTGTTTGTCTTTGATTATGGAGTAATTCCATTGTGCTTTTACTTAGAATAGATGAAACTTATAATTATGTTTTGATTGATATGAAATTGGATATTGCAAGTTTAATAATTTACTTTGCATGTTTATTTAACCGACTAATGTATATTAAGAATTTATCTTTGAAACTTATAACTGAATTATATTTAGTATAGATGACCATTCTTGCTAAATTAATTTGTATCATAATATATATATTTCATGTATATATTTATGACTAGTGATTGACCAAATCCTAGGTTAAGTTACAAAGAAAGAATCTTATATGCATTTGTTTTAATTGTATTAGTGGACCAAACTATACATCTTATTTTGATTTTCATGATCATTGATATCAAAAGAAACAAATAAATCATGCAGAGTATGAATAAATAGAATGATTAATTGGAGTAATTAATTTACAGGACCAATGAGATTAATAACTCTTTTAGTCATAAGATTGGATTGTTGGACCAAGACATCTAATCAACTTAGACATCGGTATTTAACTTGTTAATATCCATTGCACATTATTATCAATCAGAATATTGTTATAAGGAGTAATCACCTCTAAGTAAAAAGCATATTTGTTCAAACTATCCTTTCGGCTTAACTTCAAACCTTGTTACCATTTATTTACTTGTAATTCTTTATTTATTTGATGATACGATCTCTTCACATTTACACAAAACCCCCCCTTTTTATCTCTTTTGTTATTATTATAAATTACTAATTGATAATTGATTTTCTTCAATTTTAACCACTTCCCTTGGGTTCGACCCGGACTTACCATTGCTATATTACAACCGATTAGGTACACTTGCCTAGTTGTGTTGTTTTCATTCATGGTATCTCCCTGTTATAAATTTAAAACTTATGAAAAGACATTAAAAAGACAAAATTGATCCTCAGTATTCCAAAAATAAGTGATATCATTTTGGTATATAAAATATGTATGTCTGAAAACACATCAACAACCAAATCCAACAATCAAGAACATGATTGTTTAATTAAAGATGTATATGAAGTAATTGTGTTTTTCATACATAAAAATCGTAGCACTTAATGAAGAGTAGGATTGTTGCAAATCTAAATTCTATTAAATGAAATCTACATCACCAAAACCCTAGAAAATAACCCTGATTTCTTCAAACATTAACCAAAAATTATTTGGTTCAATAATTAGCGTAGTAAGTGAAATGGGATTTCGTAAACTTACTAAACAATCAATGTATGGTCATATTCAAGGATTATGAATTTATGAATTAATAAAAGAAAGAGATCGTAAAAAGAATAGGGTAAATTGTTGTTTCCTTGCCTTTGTTTTTTGAAAATCTACGAATAAAAAAAGGAAAATACCATAACGATGCAAATACACACAAAAATACATACGTCCACACATACATAAACATGTAATACCTTTAAACCAAATAGAGAAATAGCTGGTGAGAGATAATCAGGCTTTTTATTTTTCAATTGTAAGAAACTAAAAATTCGGCTACTTACTCATCTACTTCAATCCACACCGCTTCATATGCAATTTTGATTTTAGGGTTTCCATAGAGAGGGTGAGGAGATTTTGGAATTCGAATCAATTTGAAGCATCTATAAGATTGACGCTGCTTCCTGATTTTTAGCCTTCATATTTGGAAACTTAGTATAACGCGTATAATTTTTTGAGCAGGAATTAAATACAAAAAGGTGTAGAAGCAGGACACGTGGCAAATAGTAGGTGTAGAAAGATAACATGTGATAATATAATATTTGTTTTATTAAAAGTAGTAGATCAGTCATATTCTTGTAATTTTTAGGTTGAAATTTTAGTCCCTAACTTTACCTGTTAATTTTTGTTTCAATTCGTGTTAACACCCATATCATCATATAAGTTGAAATCTCTTACTCAAACTTATTTATTTTTGTATTAGATTTTGTATTTTTGTATTGGATTTTGTGTTGTATTGAGAATTGTCATCCCTTGTATATTTCATATTTGAACGAGTACAAAAGTACAAGGGGCGAATATGTCATCACGAATAATCTTTAAACCGCTGACTAAAAGCAACGTCGACGCTGACCGTTTTCAATTTTCCTCGCTCCTTTCTCCGCCGATTTCATCTGCCGGTAGTTCAGATTCCTCTACCCGACGGCTACTTGCGGATGATTTCCGGCACCAATTCTTTCTGAGTTTTACACGCCCTTCATCTTCATCACAGATCCGTGAAATTTATACATAGTCACGCCCTGTAGCCTATAACGAACATAGATATACCGGGAGAAAGAGGGCGGAAACACAACGATGTTATCGCGTTCGAATTCTACGCACCAAGATAAAAAAATTACGCGATCGAATCTGGTGGAACAGCTGAGAGAGTATCAAATTCGAACGAAGCATGATTGGGCCTCCGTCTCCTTATTTACTCCCAGTTCTAATCTGTATACTTCCAGGTACTATATCTATCATTTTTAGGGTTTCTTTGATCGAATGTTTTCGTATAGTTAGGGTTTTGTTTTCATTGATTATTTTTCACGGCTTGATGTATTAAAATTTTCCTTTTTGAGGTTAATTGATTCATTAGCTCAAGTTAAGCTGTTTCGCCTGTCGGAAATGTTTCTGAACTTTTTTCGCCATGGCTTTCAAGGAGATAAACTGATGAATAGGCTGTAATTTCTTCGTGATTTTGAACAGAAACCTGAAAACTAACATTTAGATAACATGTTCCATCTCTTTACGCATCATCCCCATTTGATTTGATTCTTTCGACTGGAATGGAGCTCAGGATGTTTGTAATTCATCTCATAATGATCCCTTTCACTAAATTCGCTAGTTTTTCTCTTCAATTCATGCTTTTGTCATGAGCAATGTACCAATATGAAAAACCATCCAACTTCCAACATTTGATCTTTGTCCCCCTGTTTACATGATAGATGTAATTTACATCTTTCCTGAAACTTTTTATAACCCTAGATAACACATACTTACAATTTTCTACCCGTTATAACTTTATATAACCCACATCCAAAACTAGTACCAACTAATTCTTCTTTTCAATCTTTTTCTTACATGGGATACAACCGATGCCTATGTGGCAACAACGGGTGCCACATCATCATTCTACTAGGGTTCACCCCTATTCATCACTTTGGACTAAACAAACTTTCTTTAGCTATTTTCAATAACGAAATACGATGAGGGCATTCACGTCTTTTGCACTAACTACAAATTAACAATTTGTCTCATTGACACATTGACATGATAATATATATGTTTTAGTGTCGGTCTAATGCATGTCAAAAGCAGTACAACCTGTTCTGTTCTGTTCTGTTCTGTTCTGTTCTGTTCTGTTCTGTTCTGTTGCAAAAGGGTAATCGAATATAATGTTTTTAATTTTTATTTATTTTATTGCAGGGTAGATGTGGTGGTTTTTGTAATATGGGAACTAGTGATTCTAGCATTTTTCGTTTTCTCGGGTGTTTCATTATATTTCCGACAATTGAAGCTTGCATTAATATTAGCAACCGTCACATTGTTGCTATTATTATGTATGAAGGTAACAAAGCACGTAAAATTGGCGAGGAAAAAAAAGAGAAGGATGCTTCTTCCTTTATCAATGTAGAAAGAAAAAAAAAAAGTCTAAAAACTCTTTAATTCCTATGATGTTTGCTCAATTTGGCTTCTTTTTTATGTAAGTTTCTTAACAAATTTTTGATCTTTCCATCATATATTACCTTTTTTTTTGTTCATCGTGTTGTGGAATTGTAGTTGAAGCAAAAAGATGATTAAGAAATCAAGTTGTTAACCTAACTTTCATAGTTTATGAATTATGAAGGCATTGTATTTTGAAAAATTATGTTTATTTGTAGCATTGTACTTCCAAGTGTTTTTTATTAGGATAATATATTTTGTGAAATATACTTCATGACAACAATGAAATTTGCTTTATATTTGAATGATATTGGTATAGCTAGATAAGATTTTCAAAACTAAATCTATAGTAGGAAAAAAGAGTAAATTACAATTTTGGTTCCTGTGGTTTACACTAAATTACAGTTTTGGTCCTAGTTTTAAAAATATTACATCGGTGGTCCCTGTGGTTTCTAGATCTTTCACTTTTGGTCTCAATGGTTTACAAATCTTTCAATTTTGGTCCCTATGGTTTACACAAACAGTAACAGAGGTTGAGGCCAAAAGTGAAAGATTTCCAAACCACAAGTACCAAAAGTGAAAGGTTTGGAAACCAGAGGGATCATTGGTGCAAGATTTTCAAAACTAGGACCAAAACTGTAATTTGACATAAACCACAGAGACCAAAATTGTAATTTACTCAGGAAAAAAATAAAAGTAATTTGTTATATAATAAAATAAATGAAAGTAAATGTGATATTAAAGAAGAGTTTGCTATTGTGTCAAGTTAATTGTTTGTTGAATTGTGCAAGTAACGATAAAGGCCATTTTGTATTTTATATATTAAAGATACCAACGATGTACAAATTGAAAATGTTTTGAGTTACTAAAATAGTGCTTTTCTCAAAATGTGTAAGCAACACTTTTTATCAATGTATACGAGCTAGTAGAATTAGGGTTTTGAAAGCTAACCCTATAACATGATCGTGTATGAAACGTTAGTCCATTTAGACCATCTCCATTAGCAATCTAATACAATCCACATTTTATATTAAAAATTTAATTTCTTACTATTTCATCTAAATAAACTAACTCAACTCATTTTTTCACATCCATTAGCAAGCCAACTTAACATAACTTTTTATTAATAAATATAATTAATTACCGATTTTTATTCTATTAAAATTGTATTTTATTTCAAAAAATAAAAACTTTAATTTTAATATAAAAATAAAAATATATATTTTACACTTATTAATTACACTTAGAAAATAGATAAAAGACATTCAAATGTAACATTAATTATAAAATTCAAGACAGAATATACAAACTAAATAATTAATCATCCGTTCCAAATTTTTGTCATATATGCTTAATCAAATATTTTTTTAGAGCGTTATCAGTTTCTCTATTACGAAGCTGTGTCCTGGTCATATAATTGGATAGACTTGCAATTCGTTCAATGGAGCATTATAAATGTTGCTCCTCATCTTCAGTAAAGCTTCATAGTTGCCGATTTCTAGGTATGTCATTTAGAAATCCTAATGGATCATAATAGTTAATGTATGTGTCTCGTATCATATTATGAATGACAATACATGCATTCATAATCCAACCCATCATATCATTGTCCCAAACAAGACATGGGTGTCGAAGATATGCAAAGCGAGACTGTAGAACTCCAAATGCTCGTTCGACATGTTTTTTAGTGGCCTCTTGATGTTGAGCAAATAACTTGTGGTTTCGAAGTAATGGAGAAGTTATTGATTTCAATAAGACAGCCCATGAAGGATATATGTCGTCAGTGAGATAATATGCCATATTATATTCCCAACCATTTACATTGTAACTAACATTTGGTTACTCGACCTGCCAATACATCACTAAAAATAGGAGATCGATGAAGTACATTAATGTCGTTACACGAACCTAGTGTTCCGAAAAATGCATGACATATACATAAGTCATACGATGCAACAACTTCCAAAATGATTGTTGGTTTTTTGCTTCTTCCTACATATTGCCCCGCCCAAGCTATGGGGCAATTTTTCCATATGCAATGCATACAGTTAATGCTACCTGTCATACTTGGAAATCCACGTTCTTCTCCTACATGGAGCAATTTTGCCAAATCAACTTCATTCGGACTTCTAAGGTACTCTAAGACGAAACATATAATGACACCTTCTACAAAATGTACAAGAGCATCCCTTGTTACAGTTACACTCATTCTCAAGTACTCATCTTGTGCATCTACTGATGTGCCATAAGCCAATACACACATGGCTCTGGTACATTTCTGCAACGGTGAAATACCTTGTCTACCTGTGGCATCACGTCTTTGCTGAAAATATCTATCATTCGTTGTAATAGCATTCACTATACGAAGAACAGTGGTTTTCGCTAGGGGTGCAAATAAGCCGAGCCGGCTCGTGAGCTACCCGGGATCGGCTCGATAAAAGCTCGGCTCGAGACCGATTTTAAACGAGCCCGAGCCGAGCCCAAGCTTAAATATAAGGCTCGTTTATTAAACGAGCCCGAGCCGAGCCTGTGTCACCAAGCTCGATTAGGCTCGCGAGCCCTAAACGACCCTATATATATAATATAATATTTATTATGATTATTATATATATATATATATATATATATATATATATATATATATATATATATATATATATATATATATATATATATATATATATAAATTAAAAACGTATTTAATCATTAGAGTAAACGAGCTCGAGCCGAGCTTAAGCTCGTTTAGGCTTGTTAAGAATTAAACGAGCCGAGCCCGAGCCCGAGCCCGAGCCGAGCCTGTATATTTCTTAACGAGTCCGAGCCGAGCCTGGGTCCATAAAGTTCGTAACGAGCCGAGCCCGAGCCGAGCTCTGTATATTTCTTAACGAGCCCGAGCCGAGCTTGGCCAGGCTCAGGCTCAGGCTCAGGCTCAGGCTCAGGCTCAGGCTCAGGCTCAGGCTCAGGCTCAGGCTCGGGCTCGGGCTCGGGCTCGGGCTCGGGCTCGGGCTCGGGCTCGGGCTCGGGCTCGGGCTCGGGCTCGGGCTCGGGCTCGGGCTCGGGCTCGGGCTCGGGCTCGGGCTCGGGCTCGGGCTCGGGCTCGGGATCGGGCTCGGGCTCGGGATCGGGCTCGGCTCGGCTCGTTTGCACCCCTAGTTTTCGCATTAGAAATCTACGTAGAAAGGTTGCTTCGTCATATGTTGGGCTGTCGACAAAGTAGTCTTCAATCAAACGTGCCTCACCCTGCTCACGTGTCCGATCACGATACCCCGTTCTTTCTTAGGGAGGATGATCACCTATGATAAAATTTGGCATGCTTATGAGTAGTTCACTAATGATCTGATCCATTACTCGATTTTGTTGAACAACTCGTGCTTCCCATTCATCATATTCATTCACATTTTTCACATTTGATGAATTTGAACATGAATCGGGACCCTCAGATGAGTTACCACTTTGAGACATTATGTTAAAGAACTTAGAAATAGAGAGTTGGTAGTGGATATGAAATCATGCAAATATTATACCCTATTTTATACAGATCTAGATATGATCTTTATTTTTTATAATATTATTTAAAGATAATGTTAGATTTTTGGATGATAAGTTTATCCGTATAAAATCCAACCAACCTATTAATATATTCACATCTGAGAATGCAGATAATATTACATTTTCCAAATAAATCAAACCAACTAATTAATAAAGCTGATACTGACATTGACTAAAGCTGATGCTGACAACTGCATGTGCAATACTAGACATATATTACAAATTCTTAAAAAAGAAAATTACATAAAGACATATCTTAAAAATGCATGAAATAGAAATTACATAATAAAATAGCACACAAATGCATTAAAATCACACCGAAAATAGAACATAGACTCATCTATAATCACATGTCATACAACTTCGATAATAGATAACCTATCGTCTTCATCTTCAAGTGACAAGTTCTCCTTTTCTAACAGGGTATTTAGAACCACGAGTTGCATCTTCTTTAGCTTTGTTTCTTGTCTTTTTTTCTTTCTTTCTTCCCTTTTTGCTCCTTTGTTTATCTAAATCGAGTTTGCTTCTCATGAAATCAAGTTCATCGCCTTGGTAAGCCTTATTGCACGAATTTCTTCAACAAGTTCAGTAGATATCTTACTCTTTCCTTTTTTTTTCTTAGCCATATCTCTACTTATAGGACGTTGGCATGATGAACCACCACTAGTTGTTGTTTCTAGGTTGGAAGGAACACAATATCCCCGTTCCTCACTTGTTCTTGATCCTTTTGTACTGCCCCACTTTCTTCATCGCATACTTCACGTTAAATACCTGTTGTGACATGACCTAGCTGTAAATCTCATTTCACATGAGAACACATAGCAGTATTAAAAACAATGGAGTCATTAACCTTAATCCCACCATCTTTACAAATTTTATTTGCCTCATTCTCGACAACTTTCATACTCACTCCACTTTTTTTTGTCTGTATGCTTCTCGAAATGCAGCAACCCATTTTTCTGCAATTTTATTAAGTCGTTTCCAATGACCTTTCATTTGAGCAATATTTCTGTTACCAAGACTTTTTGGGTTTGGTTTTCCGCTTGATTTGCATCATACAATTCCTTCACAGTTGCCCACAATGAAGTACCTTTTTTGTTTTTGCTACGTTTGCTATTTTCACTTGCGATACACCATGCTGACATTAACGCAACATCTTCGTTAGCATCCCATTTATCGCCTCTTGGGAGTTTTCCAGTATTTTTTGAGGTTTAAATATTTTTGGTGGCAGGGATATGAGAAAAACTAAGAGGTTTCATAGCCTTGAAAATGTGAATAATCTTGAGAATCATCAAGATTTAGAACAAAATTTGGAAACGAATGATCCTTGGTAACAAATAAATAAATAACGTTTAGAAATGAATATATGAGATTGAATATAAAGAATGTCAATATTATAATATATTTATAGAGAAAAAAATCATAAATTTTGAAATTTAAAAAAATGATTCATATAATTATAAGATTTTTAATGATAACATATGTTATCTAAATAATATTAACCAACGAGTAGAATAATGACACCTAGCTCAAACTATAAAAAAACTAAAAGATTTGTGGTGAGCTAGGGTTGTGCCGGCGGCCAAGGTCACAAGAACTGGTTCAATTTTTTTAAATATAATCCTGTGAGCGGATCGCCCATTCCTACCGATGAGAATGGTTTTAGACTATTCCCATTATCAACCAAACTCAACCACATTTTCTATTAAAAAACCAATTTCTTACTCTTCCACCTACACAACCCAACCCAACTCAATTTTTTCATACCCATTAGCAACCCAACCTAACTCATTTTTATTAATAAATAACAATAATTACCGATTTTTATTCTATTAAAATTAATAAAAATAATTATTTTAATTCAAAAAATAAAATTTTAACCTTTAATGTAAAAATAAAAAAATATATATTTTACACTTATTAATCACACTTAGAAAATAGATAAAAGACATATAAACGTAAAATCAATTAAAAAGTCAAAGCCATAGAGATTCAAACTACATAATTAATCACCGGTGCCAAGTTTTTCTCATATATGCTCAATCAAATCTTTTTTAGAGCATTAAGAGTTTCACTATTACGAAGTTATGGCCTGTTGGTCATATAATTGGATAAACTTGCTATTCGTTCAGCGGAGTATTGAAAATGTTGCTTCTAATCTTCAATAGAGCTTCCTGGTTGCCGATTTCTAGGTATGTCATTTAGAAATTCTGATAGATCATAATAGTTAAGGTATGTGTCTTGTTCATTCTTGACAATCTTATTATGATGACAATACATGCAATCATAATCCGACCCATCATATCCTTGCCCAAAAAATACATGGGTGTCGAAGAAATGCAAAGCGAGCTTGTAGAACTCTAAATGCTCGTTCAACACCTTTTCTAGCGGCCTCTTGATGTTGAGAAAATAACTTTTGTTTTCGAAGAAATGGAGAAGTTATTGACTTCAAAAAGGTTGCCCATGAAGGATATATCTCGCCCAAGCTATGGGGTAATTTTTCTATATCCACTGCATACAGCCAATGTTGCTTATCAACTTCATTCGGACTTCTAAGGCACTCTGCGCCGAAACATGTAAGACACCTTCTAAAAAATGTACAAGAGCATCCTTTGTTGTAGTTTCACTCATTCTCAACTACTCATATTGTGCATCTGCTGATGTCCCAAACGCCAACACCCGCATGGCTCCAGTACATTTCTATAACGGTGAAAAATCTTGTCTACCTGTGGCATCACGTCTTTGTTGAAAATATCTATCATTCATTATAATTACATTCACTATACGAAGGAATAGTGGTTTTCGCATTCAAAATCTAAGTCGAAAGGTTGCTTCGTCATATGTTGGGTTGTCGACAAAGTAGTCTTACATCAAACGTGCCTCTCTGGGAGGATGACCACCTTGGATCATATATGGGATGCTTATGAGTAGTTTACTGATGATGGGATCCATTACTTGATTTTGTTGAGCAATTTGTGCTTCCCATTCATCATATTTATTCACATTTGATGAATTTGAAGCTGCATTGGAACCCTCTGATGAGTTCCCACTCTGAGACATTATTTTAAAGATATTAGAAACGGAGAGCTGGTAGTGGATATACGATCATGCAAATACTCTACCCTATTTATACAGATCTGGATATGATATTTATATTTTATCATTTTATTTAAAGATAATGTTAGGTTTTTGGATGATAAGTTTATCCTTATAAAAATCCAACTAACCAATTAATATATTCACATGTGGCAATGCAGATAATATTACATTTTCCATATAAATCATACCAACCAATTAACAAAGCTGATATTGACATTTACTAAAGCTGATGTTGACAACTTCATGTGCAATAAAAGACTATATTACAAATTTTTGAAAAAGAAAATTGCATAAATACATATCTTAGAAATGTATGAAATAGAAATTACATAATAAAATATCACACAAATGCATTAAAATCACACCGAACATAAAACATAGACTCATCTATAATCACATTCCATACAACTTCGATAAAAGATAGGATTTTTTGTCTTCATCTTCAGGCGAGAAGTTCTACTTTGCTAACACTGTATTCAGAAGCACAAGTTGCATCTTCTTTAACTCTGTTTCTTGTATTTTTGTTTCTCCCTTTCTTCCTTTTTTTGCTTCTTTTGTTATCCAAATCGAGATTGGTTCTTATTAAATCAAGTTCATCGCCTCGAGCAAGCCTCAATGCACGGATTTCTTCAATAATTTCAGTAGATACCTTACCATTTCCTTTTTTCTTAGTCGTATATCTACCTATAGGACGTTGACGCAATGAACCACCACTAGTTTTGGTGTTTCTGGGTTGGAAGGAACACAATATCCCCCCTTCCTCACTTGGTCTTAATCTTTCTTTACTACCCGCACTTTCTTCATCGCATACTTCACGTCAAGTACGTGTTGTGATATGACCTAACTGTAAATCCCATTTCACATGATTACACATAACCGTGTTAAAAACAATAGAGTCATTACACTTACTCCCACCAACCTCATAAATTTTATGGCATCATTCTCGGCATATTTCGTACTCATTCCACTTTTTTTGTCTGTATACTTCTCGAAATCTAGCAACCCATTTTTGTGCATTTTCATTAAGTCGTTTCCGACGACCTTTCGTTTGAGCAATATTCTTGTTACCTTGATTTTTTGGGTTTGGGTTTTCCGCTTGAGTTGCATCATACAATTCCTTCATAGTCGCCCACAACGAAGTACCTTTTGGTTTTTGCTACGTTTGCTATTTTCGCTTACGATACACCATGCTGACATTAACATGATATCTTCAATAGCATCCCATTTATCACCTCTTGGGTGTTTTCCAGTATTTTGTGAGGTTTGAATATTCTCAATGGCAGGGATTTGAGAAAAACTGAGATGTTTCATAGCCTTAAAAATGTGAATAATTTTGAGAATCAACAAGATTTAAAACGAAATTGGGAAAGGAATAATCCATGGTAACAAATAAATAAAAAAACTGTTTAGAAATGAAGATTTGAGATTGAATATGAAATATGTCAATATTATACTATATTTACAAAGAAAAAAAAATCATGAATTTTGATATTTAAAAAAAAATATTTGGATAATTATAATATTTATAATGATAACAAATGTTATCCAAATAATATTAACCAACCAATAGAATAATACACCTAGCTCAAAATATAAAATAAAAATAAAAAGAATTGTGGTGAGTTGAGGTTGTGTCAGCGGCCTAGGTTACAAGAAATGGTTCAATTTTTTTTAAAATAATATTGTGAGCAGATCGCCTATTTCTAGGGCGATAAGGATACTATATCCATTAGCAACCCAACTCAACACACATTTTCTATTAAAAACTAATTTTCTTACTCTTCCACCTACACAACCCAACCCAAGTAACTTTTTCACACCCACTACCAACCCAAATTAACTAAATTTTTTTATTAATAAATATAATTAATTACCTATTTTTATTCTATTAAAATTATTAAAAGTAATTATTTTATTTCAAAAAAATAAAAATTTAACTTTTAATATAAAAATAAAAAATATATATTTTACACTTATTATTTACACTTAGAAAATAGATAAAAGGCATTACAAACGTAATGTTAATTATAAAATTAAAGACATAAAAGATATAAACTATATAATTAATCATCAGTGCCAATTTTTGCCATATATGCTAAATAAAATCTTTTTTAGAGCGTTATAAGTTTCTATATTACGTAGTTGTGACTTGTTGGTCATATAATTGGATAGACTTGCAATTCGTTCAGTGGAGTTGTGACATGACCCCCTTTCCTCACTTGGTCTTGATCTTTTTGTACTACTCCCACATTCTTCATCGCATACTTCACGTTCAGTACGTGTTGTGACATGACCTAGCTGTAAATCTCATTTCACATTATTACACATAACAATATTAAAAACAATATAGTCATTAAACTTACTCCCACCAGCCTCATAAATTTTATGTGCATCATTCTCGACATCCTTCATACTCATTCCACTTTTGTTTGTCTATATGCTTCTCGAAAAGTAGCAACCCATTTTCATGCATTTTCATTAAGTCGTTTCCAACGACCTTTATTTGATCAATATTCCGTTTACCAATTTTTTTTGGGTTTGGGTTTTTCGTTTGAGCTGCATCATAAAATTCCTTCACAGTTGCCCACAATGAAGTACATTTTTGGTTTTTGCCACGTTTGTTAGTTTCTCTTGCGATACACCACGTTGACATTAACACGACATCTTCATCGGTCCACATTTATCGCCTCTTGGGAGTTTTCCAGTATTTTGTGAGGTTTGAATATTTTCAGTGGCAAGGATTTGAGAAAAAACTGAGAGGTTTCATAGCCTTGAAAATGTGAATAATCTTGAAAATCATTAAGATTTAAAACGAAATTTGGAAGCGAATGATCCATGGTAACAAAGAAATAAAAAACGTTTAGAGATGAAGACTTGAGATTGAATATGAAGTGTGTCAATATTATACTCTATTTATAGAGAAAAAAAATCATGAATTTTGATATTTAAAAAAATTTATTCAGAAAATTATAAGATATTTAATAATAACTAATGTTATCTAAATAATAATATTAGTCGACCAATAAAATCATGACACATAGCTCAAAATATTACAAAAATAAAAAAAATTATGGCGAGCTAGGGTTGTGCCGGCACCCATTCCTACCCATGGGGATGGTCTTAGACTATCTCCTTTAGCAACCCAACCCAACCCAACCCACACTTTGTATTAAAAAATTAATTTCTTACTTTTCCACATTCACAACCCAACCACACTTATTTTTCACATCCATTAGTAACCCAACCTAGCTCAATTTTTTTATTAATAAATATAATTAGTTATTGATTTTTATTCTATTAAAATTATTAAAAATAATTATTTTATTTTAAAAAAGGTAAAATTTTAACTTTTAATATAAAAATAAAAAATATATATTTTACACTTATTAATCACACTTAGAAAATAGATAAAAGGCATTATAAACGTAACATTAATTATAAAATTAAAGACATAGAAGATACAAACTATATAATTAATCATCAGTGCCAAATTTTTGTCGTATATACTCAATCAACTCGTTCTTTAAAGTGTTATAAGTTTTTCTACTACGAAGTTGTGCCCTGTTGGTCATATAATTAGATAGACTTGTAATTCATTTAGTGCAGTATTGAAAATGTTGCTCATCATCTTCAGTAGAACTTCCTGGTTACCGATTTCTAGGTATGTTATTTAGAAATTATGATGGATCATAATAGTTAGGGTATGTGTCTCGTTCATCCTCGACAATCATATTATGATGACAATACATGCAATCATAATCCGACCCATCATATCCTTGTCCCAAAAAAGACATGGGTGTCGAAGAGTGAGCCTGTAGAACTCCAAATGCTCGTTCAACATCTTTTCTAGCGGCCTATTGATGTTGAGCAAATAACTTGTGTTTTTGAAGAAATGGAGAAGTTATTGACTTCAAAAGGGCTGCCCGTGAAGGATATATGTCGTCAGTGAGATAATATCTCCTATTATATTCCCGACCATTAACATTGTAACTAATGTTTGGTTCTAGGCCTGCCAATACATCACTACAAATAGGAGATCGATGAAGTACATGAATGTCTTTACACGAACATGGTGTTCCAAAAAATGCATGCCATATCCATCAGTCATACGATGCAACAACTTTTAAAGTGATTGTTGGATTCTGCTTCTTCATGCATATTACCCTACCCAAGCTATGGGGCATTTTTTCCTTATCCAGTGAATGCAGTCAATGCTACCTAACATACCTGGAAATCCATGTTCTTAGCCTACATGGAATAATTTTTCCAAATCAACTTCATTCGGAATTCTAAGGTACTCTGTGCCGAAACATGTAATGACACCTTCTACAAAATGTATAAGAGCATCCCTTGTTACAATTTCACTCATTTTCAAGTACTTATCTTGTGCATTTATTGATGTCCCATAAGCCAAAACCCGCATGGCTCCGGTACATTTCTGCAACGGTGAAAGACCTTATCTACCTATGGCATCACGTCTTTGCTGAAAACATCTATCATTCGTTTTGATAACATTCACTATACACAATTCTAGTTTTGACATTCGAAATCTACGTCGAAAGGTTGCTTCGTCATATGTTGGGTTTTCGGCGAAATAGACTTCCATCAAATGTGCCTCACCTAAGATCATATCTGACATGCTTATGAGTAGTTCACTACATGCTTATGAGTAGTTCACTGATGATTTGATCTATTACTTGATTTTGTTGAACAACTCGTGCTTCTCATTCATCATATTCTTTCACATTTGATGAGTTGCCACTCCGAGACATTATTTTAAAGAAATTTGAAATGGAGAGTTGGTAGTGGATATGAAATCATGCAAATACCATACTCTATTTATACTTTGGATATAATCATTATTTTTATAATATTATTTAAAGATAATGTTACATTTTTGGATGATAAGTTTATACGCATAAAATCCAACCAACCTATTAATATATTCACATCTGACAATGCATATAATATTACATTTTCCATATAAATCAAACCAAATAATTAATAAAGCTGATATTGACATTGACTAAAGCTGATGCTGACAACTCCATGTGTAATAAAAGACATATATTAAGAATTCTTGAAAAAGAAAATTATATAAAGACATATCTTAAAAATGCATGAAATTGAATTTACATAATAAAATATCACACAAATGCATTAAAATCACACCAAAAATAGAACATAGACTCATCTATAATCACATTCCATACAACTTCGATAATAGATAACCTTTATGTCTTCATCTTCAGGCGACAAGTTCTCCTTTGCTAATAGGGTATTCAGAACCACGAGTTGCATCTTCTTTAGCTTCGTTTCTTATTAATTACACTTAGAAAATAGATAAAAGACATTACAAACGTAACATTAACTATAAAATTAAAGATATCTGTAATACCTATTATTAATTTATATAGATTTTGTGTTAATCTTAGTGTAATTAAGATTAAATAGGTTGCTATATGAGTTAGGATGGTTAAAAACCCAATTGAGTAAAGCTTGGACTTGTAAAATGTCAAATCAGAGCTACACGGGTCGTGTTTGGCCACACGGGTCGTGTAGAAAGGCTTAAGAACAAAGCAGTAACCTTTTCAGACCTACACGGGTCATGTACCTCCACAGGGGTCGTGTAGCTCTTGTTTAAAAAATTACCGAAGCGAGTTTAGGCCTCACACGGGTCGTGTGAGCCTACACGGGTCGTGTGAGTCTATAAAGTTCAAAATAGCTTGTTGTAGGTCTCACACGGGTCGTGTGAGCCTACACGGATCGTGTCGCGCACTCAGGGCTATTTTAAAGTGCAGGTTTTCTTTCATTTGGGTCATTTCCAATTCAACCAAAACCCTAGAAATCGATTCCTAAGCTTTCTAAGTCGAGATTTGAGTCTATCTTTTACGAATTGAAGCTAGAGATTAGTTCCTTAAGCTTGAAAGGTAATCTTCTTTGATTTTTATCTTGTTTTGACGGTTGAATCTTTGGAATTGAGATGGTTCTTTGTGGTTTTGATGAACCACCTGCAACTAGCATGAATTAGAGTGAGTTTGCTTGGATTAGTGTGTGTAATGGATTTCTAATTCGAGACCCAAGCTTGCAAAGTGCTTGTATTGTGTTTTTAGGGTTATATGAGTTAAATTGTGAAATTGAAAGTTATAATTAGGATAGTATTGCTATCTTTTGATTGTAACTCTCTCTTATGATTCAAATTCTTGATTGTTATTGATATTGAGTATGATTGAGATTGTTGAATATTGAGTTTGACCCGAGATATTGTGATACAACTAAGGCTAGACAGGAGCACGACACACACAGTTCAGGAGTTCCACAGAGTAACCCGACAACAGGTGAGTAGTTATTTATTAGATTATTATGCCTTATTATGATGTTGTTTACAGATAAGAAGTGAGCTATGTTTTGATTTGGTTGAGGGTAACCAAATTTTGAGTATATGGAATAAAGAGTTATAGTGTGTATATCATACTTGGGACTGAGATAGTCCATTGAGCTTGGTTAAAATAAGATAATGGATGACACAAACCAATTAACCTTAAATTACTCACTAAGCTTTCATAGCTCATAAATTATTTGTTATTGTTGTTTTGTGTTAGGATTTGGTAGAGGCGATCGGGGGAAGCGTGTCTCAGAGGGATAGCTGGACTTGGATATGGACTTGGACTTAGTTGTTGTTTTGAAATATGTAATTTAACCCAGTTTTTGAATGATAGTTGTAAATAGCTTAAGACTTAAACTATGTTTTTGGTAACAGCTTTGTATTACTTGTTTCTTAAATTGAGTTACACCCTTTAATGTTGTTTTTATGTGAGAAGATTAAGGTGTAATTCATTTTTGAGAAACCGGGCGTTACAAGTTGGTATCAGAGCCGTGGTTTAAGAGAATTAAACCCTGAGATGGGTTTAGACTTAAACCAATGAGAATGAGAAGTCCCAAAGAGTCCCGAGTAGCTATCCTCCACGGTGTATACAATTGAGTTGATTATACACCATATTGAGTATTATGGTGATATACAATTGAGTTGATTATACACCATATTGAGTATTATAGTGATATACAATTGAGTTGATTATACACCATATTGAGTAATATGGTGATATACAATTGAGTTGATTATACACTGATGCGAAGTGGTGATTCTCGATCGTCTGAATCTCGCCTCACGGATGATTCTGGTCGTCCTGGGTTTGACCTGCGACCACAATCACAAGAGAAATGGCAACGTCAGCCGTTCTCCGGGAGGAGGTCCCGGGAAAACGCTCTGATGCCTAAGTCAGATCTCCGGCCAAGTTTAGTGTATATTGGAAGGTTAGAGTATGTTTGTGTGTGATCCCCTTACCGGATGCCCTCTAAGGGCTTTTATACGTCTTATCCTGTCTGGCTATGGCCGACAGGATCTTTGATGTGGCAGGAGGGGACCAAGTCGTCCATTGGCAGTACGACCCTTGTCCTTCGCCGCGCCCCTATTGGCGCAGACCAGCCAGATGGGGCGCGCACGATCTTTATCAGACTTGGGCGCCACGCGTAGGTTGAGGAGCATGGCTCCAATTACAGTTCACGCTGGTCATTCCAGCGAGTACGTCGTTAGTGAGCTGGAGTGAAGTACTCCAGGAGAGATCTCGCCAGGGCGATTTCTCCGTTGGCTGGAAGGGTCTTCCTGGCGAGGGCCTTCCAGCGGCTGACGAGTTTGGAATACGCACGGGTGTTCTGGAAGACGCGCTAGCGGTTGCCAGATGGCACGCTATCAAGTCTCCCTAGCCTTAGGCGTTATTACGTTTGCGTAGCTAGTGATGGTGGCTAGGGCTAGCATTAAGTAAGGCACGCTGATGTGACCGTTTATTCAGACAGAATTCATCATTATCTTTGAATTTTGAAACTCCCGCTTTTGGCTTTCCTTTATCCCACCTCTTTATATCCTCCTATTTCTCCGTTGGTTAGGTTCTTTGCGGTTCCTTTTCCCTTTGTCGATTTCTTGCTCTTCTCCTTCATTTCTTTGTTTGTCGTCAAGATGAGTTCTTCTTCAGGTGTCGGTTCTGAGTCTCGGTACTATGATTCGCTCGTGGCTCGTTACGGCTTCCAACCGGAAGATGGTGTGGAACTCCCCACCGACGAAGCTATTTTCTCTTTTTCTCCTCCGGGGAAAATCGGCATGTATCTGAAGCATTTCGAGGTCGGTTATCGTTTACCTACATCCGATTTTTTCATGGAGGTTCTTGACCATTACCATGTTTATGTGCATCAACTGGTTCCTAACGGTGTCAATAAGGTTATCGCTTTCGAACTTCTGTCTAGGGCTGTTCATCTAGAGCCTGATTTGTATGTTTTCCGTCATTTCTTTCGGTTTACTCGTGCTTCTACTGGGAACAATTATACCTTCTGTGTTCGTCAAGATCGCCCCATACTTGTTACCGATCAGAAGGGAACCGCTCGGAACTGGTCTCAGCACTTTATTTGGGTTAACGAGCACCGGGTGGGTGCCATGAAGCATCGTGTTGACCCTATCACTGACCGTGCTTCACCCTCTTCCCTGCGAAAGAAGCTATTGCTAAGGTTCTCCGTTCTTTCCATGTGGTTGGTGGGGAGCTTCCTGAGTATATTCTAGCCGGTGCTGGCATGAGTACTTCCTGGCGGCTTCGTGGCAAGATGCCCGAGTTTTTTACCATCGTGGACGGTTAGCGTTGCTCCTTGTTGCTCTGTTTTCTTACTCTCCTCTTCCCCCCTTTTTTGTTTTGGAAATGAAAAGGATGGGGGATGCTTGACAGGTTTTCTTTGTTACAGGTCGGGAAAATGACATCCGTTTTACAGATGTGCTGGCGAAGAATTACCGTGGGAGTCTCCATTATCGTGAAATTCCATTGGTTGATCGGGTGCTGCCTTCTCGTGCCTTCCGTCATGAGGCTTTTATTACTCGGGCCTCGGCGGTGCAGGAGGAGGAGAGGCGGAAAGATGCGAGCACTGAGGCTTTGATTTTTTCGGCTGTTGATGGAAGAGTTGTTGATACGGAAGTCGGTGAGCGATGTGGTTCTTCTAGGGCTTTGGTGAAAAGGCGTGCGGGATTATTTGCTGTTGGTGAGGGTTCTGGGAATGTCGTGTTGCCAAGGCGGTTGCGTCCTCGTCGTTTGGCTGGTAGTGGTGGGGGGTCGGGGTTTATTCCCCCCCAGTCTCCTGTGATTAACATTGCCGACGACACATCGCAGGGTGCGGACATGGAGATGGACCAGGGTGGGGGTGCACGTATAGGTACCCACCCTGTTGTCGAGAACATTAGTAGAGAAGGTTCAGGGGAAAGCAATCAATCGCTGCCGGTTGGGCCTCAACCTCCTCACCCAGATTTTAGTGGTTTTAGTCGCCGTGAGAATACAGCTGCTTTGGGACCCCCCCCCCCCCTTTGGGTTCTATGGAGGGTGGTCATGTTGCTTCTGCCGGGATATTTGTTCCTGGGTGGTCTTTATCGGAGGGTGCACGCCTTTCAAATTATCAGACTGCCTTGGAGTTTACGCAGCATGCGTTTCCTCCGGGTACTCGCTCGGAGATGGGGAGTTATTCCCCGGCCGATTTAGTGGGCTCCCTCCGATATGCGGCTGCCCAAAGCGCTTGTTTTTTTGGTGAAAGTGCAAATCGTTTGGAGCAGATGCTGTCTGTCAATGCTGATCGTTCTTCCCTCCAGCAGGAGTTGGATGCTGCTCGCGCTGAACTTGTCAAGCATGAAGGTTTATTGGGGGACCTTCAATCTCGAGTGGCCTCTCTACAGGCGGTTAGGGAAGAGGCTATCCAGTTGAGGGAACAAACGTCCTTGCTTGGTCGGGAAAAAACTGAACTTGAAGGTGCTCTGTTGGCTGTGAAATCTGAGAATGAAGGCTTGCATATCCAACTTGAAAGTGCTGAGAGAGATGCTGCAGAGCGTGACCGTGTTGCCCAGGCCAAAACACAGGCGCTTGAGGAGGCGGAGACGGACTTGTCCTGGCTTCTGACCAATGGTATTGTAGGTGTTGTCGACTTGGTTATGGAAAGCCGGGACTTTGGGATGGGCGTGCAACGTCTCCGGGAGGTGTGTGTGGCAGCTGGGCAGGCTCAGGGTTATGCTCGTGCCATAAAGGATATGAAGGCGGGCAAAGAAATTGCGGCAGAAGAGGAGGAGCCCCTCCTTGACATTGGTTTGGAGGTAGATGAGGCGGTGGATGCGTTTATGAATGTTGATTATGCTACGGCCTTCAAACTTGGGGAGCTCGGTGTTCCTGACTTGAAGGCCTTGTTGGATCCAGGCAGTGTTGGCGGCCCTTCTCGCTCGTAGCAGGTACTTGATGTCTCGTTTACTTGTCTTTTGGTGGTATTTTGTGATGAACAATGTTTGTAAGGCCCTTCTGAGGCTATTTGGACAAGATTTTTATTTTGTTTTGTAAGGCTTACGAGCCACGACGACGTTGTTTGGTTATTTTTGATGTTGATTTGGTGTTTGTTGTAGGCCCCTTTTCTTTGTTATGCGATTGTTTGAGTTTGTTGCATGTCTTTTCTCGAGTGTTTTAACCATGTGGTTTTGCTAAGGCTAGGACTGAGTGTTGTTCCGCCCATTAGGGAATTTTCCCTTTAAGGTCTATAGGACTTAACACCATAAGTCATTAAGTCCGGTATAAGTGTTTCGCCCTTAAGGCTTTTGAGACTAGGACCAGGAGTCGCTGAGTCTTTTTCTGGGTGTTTCACCTGGATGACCTTGCTAAGACTAGGACCAGCAGTCGCTGAGTCCGCTAAGGGGGTATTTCACCCTTAAGGTTTTTAAGACTAGGACCAGGAGTCGCTGAGCCTTCTTCAGGGTGTTTCACCTGGATAACCTTGCTAAGACTAGGACCAGGAGTCGCTGAGTCCGCTAAGGGGTATTTCACCCTTAAGGTTTTTAAGACTAGGACTAGGAGTCGCTGAGCCTTCTTCAGGGTGTTTCACCTGGATAACCTTGCTAAGACTAGGACCAGGAGTCGCTGAGTCCGCTAAGGGGTATTTCACCCTTAAGGTTTTTAAGACTAGGACCAGGAGTCGCTGAGCCTTCTTCAGGGTGTTTCACCTGGATAACCTTGCTAAGACTAGGACCAGGAGTCGCTGAGTCCGCTAAGGGGTATTTCACCCTTAAGGTTTTTAAGACTAGGACCAGGAGTCGCTGAGCCTTCTTCAGGGTGTTTCACCTGGATAACCTTGCTAAGACTAGGACCAGGAGTCGCTGAGTCCGCTAAGGGGTATTTCACCCTTAAGGTTTTTAAGACTAGGACCAGGAGTCGCTGAGCCTTCTTCAGGGTGTTTCACCTGGATAACCTTGCTAAGACTAGGACCAGGAGTCGCTGAGTCCGCTAAGGGGTATTTCACCCTTAAGGTTTTTAAGACTAGGACCAGGAGTCGCTGAGCCTTCTTCAGGGTGTTTCACCTGGATAACCTTGCTAAGACTAGGACCAGGAGTCGCTGAGTCCGCTAAGGGGTATTTCACCCTTAAGGTTTTTAAGACTAGGACCAGGAGTCGCTGAGCCTTTTCGACATTTTATTCACTCGTGACATGTATAAGTGAAAACAACAATTTCATTCATTACTTTGTTCATCCGGTGGTTACAATTTTGGATAGATACTGATGGCGCGGCCTGTTTGGCATTTTTCCTAGTAGTGAAACTGTTTGAGATTCTGAACGTTCCATGTACGTGGTATCGCTCGGCCTTCCAAGGTTTCCAAGACATAGCATCCTTTTGAGTTGGCCTCTGTGACTCTGTACGGGCCTTCCCATGTTGGGCTAAGTTTGCCTCGTAATTCAGCGTGGCTTGCTTCGTTTTTTCGGAGGACCAGGTCGCCAACCCCAAAGCGTTTTTCTCGAACATGCGCGTTGTAGTACTTCTCTGTTGCCGCCTTGTAGCATGCTTGTCGTATATTAGCTAATTCTCGCTTCTCCTCCAGGATATCCAAATTGAGGCGGAGGTCCTGGTTGTTGTTGTCTTCCGTGAATTCCGTGGTGCGCAGGCTACCTATGAAGATTTCTGGTGGCAGAACGGCTTCCGTGCCGTACGTCAGTCTGAATGGCGTTTCCTTTGTGGACGTTCGTGGGGTGGTACGGTATGACCAAAGTACCGTGGGTAATTCTTCCACCCAGCGGCCTTTCGCTTTCCCCAGTCTTTTCTTTAATCCTGCTACCAATGTTCTATTGGACACTTCAGTCTGACCGTTGGCTTGGGGGTGTGCAACGGATGTGAACTTTTGTTTGATTAGTTTCTCGGCACACCATGTGCGGAATGGGTCTTCCGCAAATTGTAAACCGTTGTCACTAACTAGAACTTTTGGGGTGCCAAATCTGGTTAGGATGTTCTTCCACATAAACTTGATCATGTTCTTCCCCGTTATTGAGGCAACGGCCTCTGCCTCGATCCATTTGGTGAAGTAATCTACTGCTACAATGAGGAACTTCACTCGGCCCGGTGCTTCCGGGAAAGGGCCGACTATATCAATTCCCCATTGGTAAAAAGGCCATGGACTTGAAATGCTGGTCATGGGGGCCGCTGGTAAGTGGTGGAGCGATGAAAAAGTTTGACATGCGACACATTTCTTTGTTACTTCCGTTGCGTCTGCATGGATGTCTGGCCAGTATACTCCTACTCTGAGAGTTCTTCCGGTGAGTGCCCTGGCTCCTTCGTGTGCTCCAGCGTCGCCCGCGTGTATTTCTTCCAACACAGTCTTTCCTTCCTCCGGGGTAATGCATTTTAGCCAGGGCTCTAAATATCCGCGTCTGTATAGCGTGTCGTTTCGCATTGCATATTGGGGGGCTCTTACTTTAACCTTTCGTGCCTCGGCGTTGTCGGTTGGAAGGAGGCCTTGTGTCAAGTAGTCGATTAAAGGTGTCATCCACGTGGTGGTGGTTGTGCTAATTGGTGCTATTTTCCGGCCGTCAATGCTTCTTTCTTTTAGGACTTCTACTAGGACTTCTTTGGATAGGTGGTCGAATGCTGCAGAGGCTAGTTTGCTCAGCGCATCGGCTTTTCTGTTAACTGCGCGTGGAATTTGTTTGATTGTGAAAAATTCCATCGTTGTTGCTATTCTGTTAACCTCTTCTACGTATTTCTTCATTCGCTGGTCTTTTAGTTCGTAGGCCCCATTGATTTGGTTGGTCACTAACAAAGAATCACTATTCGCCAGGAGGTGTTTTACTCCGTTCTCCTTTGCGAGTCGCATTCCGGCGAGCAGTGCTTCATATTCTGCCTCATTGTTGGTCGTTTGGAGGTCGAATCTGAGTGCGTAAGTGATTTCTTCGCCTTCTGGGCTTGTTAACACTAGGCCCGCCCCCGAGCCTTCCTTGCTGGCTGCACCATCTGTGTGGAGCATCCATGTTTCCTGAGGCGTGTCTGGTTCTTGCTTTGAGCATTGACTTGTGGCTGGTTCGGCTGCCTCTGGCATCTCTGCCAGAAAGTCTGCTAGTGCTTGGCCCTTGATACTCGTTCTTGGCTTGTAGTCGATATCATGTTCTCCTAGTTCGATGGCCCATTTGGCTAGGCGGCCAGATTTCTCTGGTTTCAGTAGAATTTGGCGAATTGGTTGGCTTGTCAGCACTTCAATATGATGGGCATGGAAATAACGCCTCAGTCGACGTGCTGCATAGATTAAAGCTAGGACTAACTTTTCTAGTTGTGGGTAACGTAGTTCTGGCCCTTGGAGTGCCCGACTAACAAAATATACTGGTCTTTGTTGGTGTTCTCTTTCCACCGTTAGAACTGCGCTTATTGCGTCTGGTGATGCCGCTAGGTATATGGATAACTTCTCTCCTGGGACTGGGCATGCTAGTGTGGCTTTATCTCGATGAAGTCTTTTACCTTCTCCGGGTTTGGCTGGATACCTTCTCGCGTGATGTAATATCCCAGGAACTTTCCTTCTTCTACACCGAAAGTGCATTTGGCCGGGTTGAGTTTCATTTGGATTTTGGAAAGCGTTTTAAGGGTTTCTTCAATGTCTTGTAGCAAGGATTGTTCTGCGCGGCTTTTTATGACCATGTCGTCGACATATACTTCAACGTTTCTTCCGATCTGGTCTTTAAACGCCTTGTCGACCAGTCTTTGGTATGTTGCCCCTGCGTTTTTTAGACCGAACGGCATTTTCTGGTAACAAAAAGTGCCGTGATCCGTATAAAAGGCTGTTTTGTCTTCGTCTTCTTGCCGCATGAGAATTTGGTGGTAGCCCTTATAGGCGTCTAGGAAACACTTCCACTTAAATCCCTCCAGCGATTCTACTTTCTGGTCTATCTCGGGGAGTGGATAACAATCTTTCGGGCATGCTTTGTTTAAATCGGTGTAGTCAATGCACATTCTCCAGCTACCATCGCTTTTCTTTACCATGACTGAGTTGGCTATCCATGTTGGGAAGAAAGCTTCGCGGACGATACCTGCTTTTACTAACTTGGCGACTTCTGTATTGATGGCGTTGTTGCGTTCTCCTGCTTGGCCACGCCGTTTTTGTTTGACCACATTACTCCCTGGTACGATGTTAAGATTGTGTTCGATGATTGTTCTTTCTACTCCCACCATGTCCGTTGGCTCCCAGGCAAATACTTGTTTATATATTCGGAGTAGGGATATCACCTTTTTTCGTAACTCTGTTGGTAACGTGCTTCCGACTTGTATTTTTTGGTCTGGATAATCGTGGTGAATTATCTCTCTGCTTTCCTCGGGTTCGTCTCTTGGGCGCTTTCGTTTGCTGTCGATATCTGCGGGTAGCATTATCTGGTAGCACTTAAGTGTCTTTTGTGGCGTTGCCAGGACGGAGGCCACACCAGCGTCCGTTGGGAACTTGATTATACCGTGTAGTGTCGATGCTACAATGTCAAAGTATAGCGCTGCCGGTCTTCCCAAGATGATGTTGTGTTCTGATGGTGCCCGTACTACTGTGAATTCGAGTGTAACTGTTTTCTTTCGCTGGCCGTCATCTATCGTGATGGGCAGGTAGATCATTCCTGTGGGTATGATGCTGTGCCCTGTGAAGCCGGTTAGATTTCCTGTTGGGGGACGCAGATCTGCCCTCCATTCCCGCGGCAGCTGGCGGAAGCAATGTTCGAACATGATATCCGCTGCACTACCACTATCGATATGTACGCGGTGAATGATGATATCTCGTATTCTAGCTTGGATAATGAGTGGGTCGTCGCCACTCCACCCTTCTGGCTTCTTGTCTCTGCTGGAAAAGGATATCTGTTGTTCGTCGACATCTGGTGTTTGTTCTCGTGCTCTGCGGTGGTGTTTGTGTATTACTAGAATCTCTGGCCCCTTCTTTGGCGCGTCCATGGGTTTTGCTAGTACATCATTTCTACCGTTTTTGGGCGAATTGATTTGGCGATGTCATTTAGGTTTCCTCGTTGTATTCTTTGGTCAAGCTCTTTCTTTAGCACAGCACATTCTGCCGTGTCATGCCCGTAGCATTTATGGAATTCGCAGTATTTGGATTGGTCTCTCGGTCGTTCTAATGTTCTTTTCGCCTGCTTGTTCTTTTCAGACACAGCCAGGATGTCTGTTCGCTTGTATCTCCGATCGTCTCTGTAGTGGTTTTTGTAGGGTTTTTGGGGTTTGCCTCTTCTGAAAGGTTGTCGTCTCTCGCCAGGATATTGTGAGTGGTTTTCTCTGGACTTTAATGAGGAAGTGGCTGCCGCTTTTAGGTATGCTTCTTTGGCAGCCGTTCCTTCTTCCTGGCGTAAGAAACGTTCTACTCGCTCCTTCATTTCTTGCCGGGTGGCTGGTGGTTTTCATAAGAATTTCGTTGATAACGGGCCCGGCAATAAACCATGTGTGAAGGCTCTGGTTACCAGGCTGTCGTTTTGTCCGGGGACATTTAGCGTTGCTTCATTGAATCGTTTGAAATATGCTCTAATTGGCTCGCCCTCCAGTTGCTTACACCCAATGATCTCTCGGATGTCTCCCCGATACTTACGTAATTGCATGAAGTTTGAGAGGAATTGTTCTTTGAGCTCCGTAAAGTTTCTGATGCTACCCGGCGCGAGGCTTTTGAACCATGCGCCGGCGTTCCCGTCCAGCGTTGTCGGGAAGTGTGTACACCAGAAGCGTTCGTCTAACTTCAGTGATTTCATATGCCACTCGTAAGTGTCGATATGGCTATCTGGGCAGGTTGTTCCGTTATAGGTTTTTAGGTGTGGTAGCTTGGCCGTGTTAGGCATGTCGTAATCGTGTATTTCTTTAATGAACGGGGATTTATATGCTACAGGGGGAAGCGGGTTTGTGTTGTTTGTTGTTTGGATGGGAGATGTGATGGGTTGGTATATTGGCGGTTGGGTGTAGAACAGAGGGAGTGCGCTGGTCGGTACGCCTCCTAAGGATGAAACAGGTGTGTTTACTGGCGCTTGTGTAAAGCCTGTGAATAATGGTGCTACCGCTGGTTGAGGTGGTTGGAAGAAAGAGGTGGGTGAAGGGGTGAACATTGGTGGTCCTGTTGAGGGTTGGAATGGTATGAAAGGGTAGCTAAACGGTATATACGGCGGCGGCGTACTGAAGGGTACGGGTGTTATAGTCTGTTGGAATGACGATGAAGTAACGGGTGTTTGGGGGATCAAAGGAGGTACCGGTGGGGCAGTCCTTGGTGGTGACGGTGTTGTTGGTAGCGTTTCTATCGATATTGGGCCTAACGGTAACATTGAACGTATGGGACTTGTAGGGATGTTACCGTCGGTGGTTTGTCCTTCAGTCGTCATTGCCGGAGATTAAAGTGGTGGTTTCTTGTTGCGCGTCACAACACGGATGGCGCCAATGATGCGAGGTGGTGATTCTCGATCGTCTGAATCTCGCCTCACGGATGATTCTGGTCGTCCTGGGTTTGACCTGCGACCACAATCACAAGAGAAATGGCAACGTCAGCCGTTCTCCGGGAGGAGGTCCCGGGAAAACGCTCCGATGCCTAAGTCAGATCTCCGGCCAAGTTTAGTGTATATTGGAAGGTTAGAGTATGTTTGTGTGCGATCCCCTTACCGGATGCCCTCTAAGGGCTTTTATACGTCTTATCCTGTCTGGCTATGGCCGACAGGATCTTTGCTGTGGCAGGAGGGGACCAAGTCGTCCGTTGGCAGTACGACCCTTGTCCTTCGCCGCGCCCCTATTGGCGCAGACCGGCAGGATGGGGCGCGCACGATCTTTGTCAGACTTGGGCGCCACGCGTAGGTCGAGGAGCATGGCGCCAATTACAGTTCACGCTGGTCATTCCAGCGAGTACGTCGTTAGTGAGCTGGAGTGAAGTACTCCAGGAGAGATCTCGCCAGGGCGATTTCTCCGTTGGCTGGAAGGGTCTTCCTGGCGAGGGCCTTCCAGCGGCTGACGAGTTTGGAATGCGCACGGGTGTTCTGGAAGACGCGCTAGCGGTTGCCAGATAGCACGCTATCATACACCATATTGAGTATTATGGTGATATACAATTGAGTTGATTATACATCATATTGAGTATTATGGTGATATACAATTGAGTTGATTATACACCATATTGAGTATTATGGTGATATACAATTGAGTTTATTATACACCATATTGAGTATTATGGTGATATACAATTGAGTTGATTATACACTATATTGAGTATTATAGTGATATACAATTGAGTTGATTACACACCATATTGAGTATTATGGTGGTGATTACTAAATGAGTTAATTTTCTTTTTCAGTTAAGATGAGCACTGGAAAAGAAAAAGATCGAGGTGACCCATCAAGAGATCAATCGGGATCACGAGATTCAAGTAAAGAGCGTCAACCCAAGGGAGAGCGACCTCCCGAGATACAGAGTTATATGCAAGCTATGATTGCGGCTGAAGTAACCAAAGTACTTAAAGAGTTATTACCCACTTATTTGAGGCTTCAGACGGAGGCTGCAACTGGAGGTCCTTCGAAGCAACCACCGGTTCAACCTGAGCACATGGAGGATCGTGAAGAAGTCTTTACTGAGGCGGGTAGAGTTAGAATACCTGAGAAGACAAGGAAGTGTACTTACGATGTTTTTCAGAAGTGCAAGCCATACGATTTCTATGGGAAAGATAATCCCATAGCAGCCAAGAATTGGTTGACACACGTTGAAAAGATGTTCCGCACAAGTAAATGTGATGAGGCGGATAAAGTTGAGTTTGCAACGAATTTGTTAAAGGAGGATGCACAATTTTGGTGGGAGAACATGTGTATGGAGATAGGAGAAAGCTTGGCATATACCTTGAACTGGGAACAGTTCAAATTGAAGTTCACCGAGTATTATTGTTCCAATAATGCTATGAAGGGAATAGAAGAAGAGTTTTTGAAGCTACAACAAGGGTAGAGAACAGTGCAACAATACACACTGGATTTTAATGAGAAAGCAAGGTTTGCACAACATCAAGTTGATACAGAGGAGCGTAAGATGGATCGTTACTTGTGGGGTTTAAAAACCCAAATCCGAGAGTTTTTGCCGAGTTCCAGATATACTACCTTTCAACAAGTTGCAGAGGCAGCAAGATTGAGAGAAAGGGAGTTACAAAGACAGGAGGAGGAGAGAAGAACTAAAAGAGAAGTTGGAGGATCTAAGAGGAAATGGGAAGGTAAAGCTGGAGATACTTCTCAGAGGTCTACTAACACGGGTTCTCAATTCCATTGTGAACCCAAGAAGAACGAGGAGAGATGGTGTAAGAAATGTAGGCGAAAACACACGGGGGAATGTGATTCCCGAAATCCTCCATCAGTTTGTTTCCAGTGTGGAAAGACAGGACATATGGCTCGCCAATGTACCGAGAGTCGCCCCATTTGTTTTAATTGTGGGGAGAGTGGGCATATTCGTCCTAATTGCCCGAAGATGAGGTCTGAGTCACAGAGAGATTTTCAAAAGACCGGACGAGGAGGAGGTCGAGACCGAGATGATCGAAAAGACAAGAGTGGCGGTCACGTGAGAACACGAGCTTTCCAATTAACTGTCGATGAAGCGCGAGATCAAGCTGATGTTATTACAGGTATTTTTAGCTTGAACTCCTCTCAAGCGCGAGTACTTTTTGATTCCAGTGCTTCCGTGTCTTTTATATCGGAGTCCTTTTCTTCTAAACTAAATATTCCGTTAGTCGATTTATGTGAGAGAGTGATAGTAGATGTAGCAGATGGGAGATGTGTTTTTGTAAAGAGTCATTACGAGCAGTGTCGGCTTGAGATCTATGGGGTTATGTACCTTATTGATCTGAAACCGATCACTAATCATGAGTTTGATGTAATAGTCGGGATGGATTGGATGGATGATAATAGAGGTCAAATGGATTGTCATGAGAAAACACTTTCCATAAAGACACCGAGTGGTTCCCGAATTTTGATACGAGGTGAACGACGTTCCCGAAAAGTACCGATAGTGTCACTTGTAACGGCTAGGAGATATATGGAAAGAGGGGGTGAATTGATTATGGCACATGTGATTAGTGCCGAGTCAAAACATTCCAAACTAGAAGAAGTATAAGTAGTTTGTAATTATCCCGATGTATTTTCCGATGATCTTCCAGGCGTACCACCAAGTAGACAAGTTGAGTTTGTGCTCGAGGTAATACCGGGGGCGAAGCCGGTAGCTCGACCGCCTTACCGATTGGCACCGTCCAAAATGGAAGAATTAAAGAGACAGTTTCAAGAGTTGTTAGAACTTGGGTTTATTCGTCCGAGTTCGTCTCCGTGGGGTGCACCAATACTTTTTGTGAAAAAGAAAGACGGCTCCATGAGAATGTGTATAGATTACCGAGAACTAAACAAGATCACGATAAAGAATCGTTATCCGTTACCACGGATTGATGATTTATTTGATCAATTGCAAGGAGCCACGTATTTTTCAAAGATCGATTTGAGGTCCGGTTATCATCAGTTGAGAGTACAAGAAGCTGATATTCCGAAGACAGCTTTCCGCACGAGGTATGGTCATTACGAGTTCTTAGTCATGCCGTTCGGTTTGACTAATGCTCCAGCCGTTTTCATGGATTTGATGAATCGGGTTTGTCGTCCCTTTCTTGATAAATTTGTAATAGTGTTTATTGACGACATCCTGATTTATTCAAAGAGTCGATATGAGCACAGATTTCATTTGCAACAAATGCTAGATCTTCTCCGAGACGAGAAATTATATGCAAAATTTTCAAAATGCGAGTTCTGGTTGCGGGAGATTCAATTTCTTGGCCATGTGATAAATGAAGACGGTATAAAGGTAGATCCAACAAAGATTGAAGCCGTAATGAGTTGGGAGCCGCCAAAGAGTCCAATGGATGTTCGTAGTTTCTTGGGGTTAGCAGGCTATTATCGACGATTTGTTGAAAACTTTTCTCGTATAGCTACACCCTTAACCAAATTGACCAAGAAGACGGAGAAATTTAGTTGGACTGAGGCACAACAATCAGCCTTTGAACAACTACGAGATGGCTTGTGCAAAGCTCCAGTGTTGGCATTACCGCAAGGAGGGGAGGACTTTGTTCTTTACAGCGATGCCTCCTTAAGTGGTCTTGGATGTGTGTTGATGCAAGGAGGACGAGTGATAGCGTATGCCTCTCGACAACTAAAACCACATGAAAAAGCTTACCCAGTACATGATTTAGAGTTGGCGGCAGTAATTTTTGCATTAAAGATCTGGCGACATTATCTTTATGGAGTGCGATTTCAGATCTATACAGATCATAAAAGTCTGAAATACCTGTTTGATCAGAAAGAGTTAAACATGAGGCAAAGACGATGGATGGATCTACTAAAAGATTATGATTGTGAGATGTTTTACCATCCCGGTAAAGCAAATGTAGTGGCGGATGCATTGAGCCGAAAAGAATCACCTATTCGAGTTGTATCGGCTCGGATGGGAGTTGTGAGTAAACTGCCAGAGATGATACGCAGGTGCCAAAGTGAGGCAAATGATTTAAAGAAAGAAAGGATGATTGGTTATATGCAGAAACTGGTGGAGAATGCACAAGGAATCAAAACTTTCCAAGGGCGAGTTTGGGTTCCAAGACATGGCGAGGTGAGACAGTTATTGCTAAATGATGCTCATTGTACTAGATATTCGGTTCACCCTGGTAGTACACGAATGTATCATACCTTAAAACCGTACTATTGGTGGCCGGATATGAAGCGAGATGTAGGACGCTTTGTGGAGAACTGCTTGACGTGTCTTCAAGTAAAAGTCAATCATCAAAAGCCATATGGAGCAGTACAACCGTTACCTTTACCAATGAAGAAATGGGATGAAATCACTATGGATTTCATCACAAAGTTGCCTCGGACTCCTCGAGGATATGATTCTATATGGGTGATTGTTGATAGGTTAACAAAGTCGGCTCATTTTATTCCAATCCGAGAAAATTATCAAGTATCAAAGCTAGCTGAGATATATACAAGAGAAATTGTGAGACGACATGGAGTGCCAACTTCAATAATTTTTGATAGAGATAGTAGGTTTAATTCACATTTCTGGCAGAGTTTCCAAAAGCATTTTGGTACAAAAGCCTTATTGAGTACTGCGTATCATCCCCAGACGGATGGACAGTCGGAAAAAACGATACAAACACTTGAAGATATGCTACGAGCCTGCATCATTGATTTTGGAGGCAGTTGGGAAGATCATCTGCCTTTAGTGGAGTTTGCCTATAACAACACTTATCACTCCAGTATACAGATGGCACCTTTTGAAGCCTTAAATGGCGCACCGTGTCGGACCCCGACTTGTTGGACAGAGACTGGAGAGAAACCATTGGCGGGACTAGAGATTTTAGCCGAGACCGAAGAGAAGATACAAAACATCCGTGAGCATATGCGAATAGCTCAGAACCGCCAAAAGCAATATGCAGATAAAACGAGAAAACCATTAGAGTTCCATGTCGGGGACATGGTGATGTTGAAGGTATCCCCATGGAAGGGAATAATTCGATTTGGCAAGAAAGGTAAATTGAGCCCACGCTTTATCGGACCCTTTCAAGTTTTGGAGAAAATTGGAGCGGTTGCGTATAAACTTGAGCTTCCAAATGAACTACGGGGTATCCACAATGTGTTCCATGTGTCACATCTAAGAAAAACATTACATGATAAATCCACTCGAGTACCTTTAGCCGAAGTCCAATTAGACGAAAAATTTAGATACCAAGAGATGCCAGAACAAATATTGGATAGAAAGGTTACAAAGTTACGAAACAAAGAGATTGGAATAGTAAAAGTGCAATGGCGACATCATAGAGGTACGGATGTCACTTGGGAAGCCTAGGAGGAGATGCGGTCAAAGTATCCCTTTTTGTTTCAAGAGATTCCGAGGACGGAATCTTTTGAAGGGAGTAAGAACTTGTAATACCGTATTATTAATTTATATAGATTTTGTGTTAATCTTAGTGTAATTAAGATTAAATAGGTTGCTATATGAGTTAGGATGGTTAAAAATCCAATTGAGTAAAGCTTGGACTTGTAAAATGTCAAATCAGAGCTACACGGGTCGTGTTTGGCCACACGGGTCGTGTAGAAAGGCTTAAGAAGCAAAGCAGTAACCTTTTCAGACCTACACGGGTCGTGTACCTCCACACGGGTCGTGTAGCTCTTGTTCAAAAAATTACCGAAGCGAGTTTAGGCCTCACAAGGGTCGTGTGAGCCTACACGGGTCGTGTGAGTCTGTAAAGTTCAAGATAGCTTGCTGTAGGTCTCACACGGGTCGTGTGAGCCTACACGGGTCGTGTCGCACACTCAGGGCTATTTTAAAGTGCGGGTTTTCTTTCATTTGGGTCATTTCCAATTCAACCAAAACCCTAGAAATCGATTCCTAAGCTTTCTAAGTCGAGATTTGAGTCTATCTTTCACGAATTGAAGCTAGAGATTAGTTCCTTGAGCTTGAAAGGTAATCTTCTTTGATTTTTATCTTGTTTTGACGGTTGAATCTTTGGAATTGAGATGGTTCTTTGTGGTTTTGATGAACCACCTGCAACTAGCATGAATTAGAGTGAGTTTGCTTGGATTAGTGTGTGTAATGGATTTCTAATTCGAGACCCAAGCTTTCAAAGTGCTTGTATTGTGTTTTTAGGGTTATATGAGTTAAATTGTGAAATTGGAAGTTATAATTAGGATAGTATTGCTATCTTTTGATTGTAACTCTCTCTTATGATTCAAATTCTTTATTGTTATTGATATTGAGTATGATTGAGATTGTTGAATATTGAGTTTGAACCGAGATATTGTGATACAGCTAAGGCTAGACAGGAGCACGACACACGCGGTTCAGGATTTCCACAGATTAACCCGACAATAGGTGAGTAGTTATTTATTAGATGATTATGCCTTATTATGATGTTGTTTACAGATAAGAAGTGAGCTATGTTTTGATTTGGTTGAGGGTAACCAAATTTTGAGTATATGGAATAGAGAGTTATAGTGTGTATATCATACTTGGGACTGAGATAGTCCATTGAGCTTAGTTAAAATAAGATAATGGATGACACAAACCAATTAACCTTAAATTACTCACTGAGCTTTCATAGCTCATAAATTATTTGTTATTGTTGTTTTGTGTTAGGATTTGGTAGAGGCGATCGGGGGAAGCGTGTCTCAGAGGATAGCTGGACTTGGATATGGACTTGGACTTAGTTGTTGTTTTGAAATATGTAATTTAACCCGGTTTTTGAATGATAGTTGTAAATAGCTTAAGACTTAAACTATGTTTTTGGTAACAGCTTTGTATTACTTGTTTCTTAAATTGGGTTACACCCTTTAATGTTGTTTTTATGTGAGAAGATTAAGGTGTAATTCATTTTTGAGAAACCGGGCGTTACAATATCGAAGATACAAACTATATAATTAATCATCAGTGCCAATTTGTTGTTGTATATGCTTAGTCAAATCGTTCTTTAGAGCGTTATAACTTTCTCTATTACGTAGTTGTGCTCTGTTGGTCATATAAATGGATAGACTTGCAATTCGTTTAGTGGAGTATTGAAAATGTTGCTCATCATCTTCAGTAGAGCTTCCTAGTTGCTGATTTTTAGGTATGCCATTTAGAAATTATGATGGATCATAATAGTTAGGGTATGTGTCTCGTTCATCCTCGACAACCATATTATAAATGACAACACATGCAATCATAATCCCACCCATCATATCCTTGTCCCAAAAAATACATGGGTGTAGAAAAAATGCAAAGCGAGCCTGTAGAACTCCAAATGCTCGTTCAACATTTTTTATAGCGGCCTCTTGATGTTGAGCAAATAACTAATGTTTTCTAAGTAATGGAGAAGTTATTGACTTCACAAAGGCAGCCATGAAGAATATATGCCATCAACGAGATAATATGCCCTATTATATTCCCGACCATTACCATTGCAACTAACATTTGGTGCTCGGCCTACCAATACATCACTGAAAATAGGAGATCGATGAAGTACTCACACGTCGCAGTCGTTGATGTTGTTAAAAGTAGAAAAAATAAAACCTTATTGCCTACTAGTTAGGGTAAGTAATGATCGAACCATTGAGTTCGTGGTTGGGCTTTTTGTGTCAATAAGAAAAACATACTATAGTGTCACTCTATAGCAGACGTATTACTAACACTCAAACTAATTCAAACTCGAAAGCATAAACAAAATCAGATCTACGCATGAAAGACTATAGATAAAAAGAATAAATAACTAAAAATACTTCTTTTATAAAAACTGAAATCACCAAACAGTTGTTGCAAAGCTAACGAACTATGACAACGCGCTTTTATATAACATATTTTATGTGTTATTGGACTGGTTTTTAGTTTTTTTAGCTTTCTAAAGGAACTAATAATGCTCACTTTTAGTGCAAAGTGTCTTGTGTGGAATTTATGTTGAAATGCATGGTTTAAAATGTAAAATTTGTGAAGATAATGATAAAGAAACGAATATAAGGATCAGTAGAAGCTCGCGACGCAGGGAGGTGTTCTTCACGGCACCATAAGTTGGATAAATACATGATCTGATGTGACTTGAAATTCAAAATGCAAGGAAACACGATAAGGCACGACTCGCGATGCGAAAGCCCATGGTCGGCGGCGTAGGTTCCACAACTATAAATAGAGGCTTCTAGGTCGAATTTCAGGGAGCAAAGACTGATCCATCGAGTAGATATCTACATATTTGACTCAAATTCGTAGCTTTTTAGTTTTACAAGTGGTAGTTGGTTAGTTTTACTGTTATTTGCAGCATTTTCAGTTTTGTAACGTCTTTGTGCTACGAGTATTCCATATTTAGGAGTTTCTCTATTCAGAGAGATTGGTTTTCAGTTTTGGGAGTAATCATTAGGCTCCTTGTTGGATTTTGATTGGAGACGATTGCTAGTTCGGTTTATTTTACAAAATATTCGATTTTTAGTTTATTTGGTACTTTGATTTATAGTTTATTCGTAGATCTAGTTTGGTTTATGTTTATGTTTTGTTTGATTTCAGGTTCAAGTGTAGTAATATGCCTACTATAGAGTGACACTATAGTACGGTCTGCTTATCGACACAACAGTGCCAACCACAAACTCCACAGTTCGACACAACAATGCCAACCACGAACTCCACGGTTCGACTCAACAGTTCCAACCACGAACTCCATGAACTCCACGGTTCGACCCTTATCGACACAACAGTGCCGTTGCCGGGGAGTTGTGCGCTTGACACTCTATGTCAGTTCATTTTTACTTTTCTTGTTTTCTTGAGTGCGTGCACTTTGTGCATGCGTACACGTCGATGTGAGCAATCATCACCTTTATTGTTTGACCATGAAATTGAAAGGACTGCAAGAAAAAATCAAGTTGTTCAAAGTATTTTCAATATGCGGCCTGACGATGTTTAATTGAGGATGTTACCGATGAGCTTTAAAGCGAGGTAATGGGGGACGGCTAGTTATTCCCTAAGGTTCCAGTGAACACGAATGGAGCCTTATCTAGTAATAGCGGTGGTAATGCAGGGCCACCCCTGTACAAGTACCACAACTTGTGCATGCAGTTTTACAACAACCACCCAATCCTTGTGGACGCAATGGAAGGACCAGGCCGACTTAGCGATTACAAAACAATGGTGTGCCACGTCAACGCCAACCTCAACAGCAACCACAGCAACAAGTGCAACATCAACAACAACAACAATAGAACCAAGCTCAGCTAGGAGACTTGGAGTTTGAAGATAGAGATGACGGATGGATGCCAAACTACAACCAGGGCAACCAGTGGAATCAAGGTCGAGGACCTCGACCCAATCAAAATCATAACTGACAAGGACAACGATATCACAATAATGGTTTATACGATGGTAACTTCGTTCCTCCCTTGTACTTTCAACAACCTATTGGGCAATCTGTTACATCTCATTTTTAACCAAGGGAATATCATGGTTCGTCAAAAATATTCATTGTGGAGGGAAATGAGCATCAGGTCGAGATTCGACCTCAGTTATTGGACGTTCTGCTCGAGTTTAGGGGTTATAAGCAAGATGACCCCTACAACCATTTGTATGAGTTCTTGGAAATTGCTAACGAGAACATCCCACATGGTGCTAATCGTGACTCATTTAGACTGTTTTTATTTCTGTTCACTTTAAAAGATAAATCAAAGTGTTGGTTCATGTCGCTGCCTCTCAATAGTATCATTACTTGGGAGCAGCTCAAAACAAAGATTTTGCAGGAATTCTACCCGGTCAGTAAGACATCTAAAGTAACATACGACTTTACAGGATTTCCAACAAAAGCCAGGAGAGGAGTTCCATGACATCTTCAAACGCCTGAAGGAGTTACTCCGTTCATGCCCACATCACGAGTTTCCTCGATGGGAATTAGTAAAAAATTTCTTCGGTGGGGTAGGTAACACGAGCCAGGCAATGAATAATGCTTATCTGGATGCAAGATCATGATGCAAGACAGTGATACGGTTAGGAGATTCTTTGAACAACTAAGAAACGCGTCCAAAACCAACTGCTTTGCAAAGAAACGAGGCACCACTACATCCGCAAAGGTGGTTGGAATTGACAATGCCTAGAAAAAGGAGATTAAGGCCGAGATCGGGGCCGTAAGTCAGAAATTTGATATGATGCTGGCCACTGTCAACAAAGGTCCAGGCAACCAGCAACAACATGGTCAGGAAGGTAATCGGCAACAAGAAGTCAACTAAATCTATAGTTAGGAACAGTACAACAACAACAATCCCTGACCATACAAACCAAACAACCAAGGAGGGTCGAACCACAATAGTAACTACAATAACAACTACAACAACCGCCAAGGAAATTACCAAGATCAGAACCAAAACCAGGAACGGCAGTATCAACATGTTAACAACAATAACACTAACGGTCCTCCTGTACAAGAGACTCAAGAACAGAAGCTCGACTGGGTTTTGGATTTTGCGACGAAGGCACATCCACAGACTCAAGCCAATACAAAGTCCATAGCAGTAGATTGCCCAGTTAGCTAAAGAAGTGGGAAGAGAGACAATGACAAGTTCCCTAGCAACATAAAGCTTAACCCTAATCACACACAGCGACTTGGGAAGGAGCATGTTAATGCAGTAGAGAAGGAAAATAACGGCTCGACAAGCGAACCAACCCCTGACCAATACCGAATTGGGGGAGGGGGTCAGAGACGATGAAAATGGAAGACCTCAGGGTTCAGGAGGAAAAATAGCAAGACATCACATGGAAACCTTGTTACTAGCAATTGCAGCCATTAGGAAACGAGTTGCAAGGTCGAAGAAGATATGGACAGAGCTGACGGGGACCACGATTATTAGCCACTCTTGGATCAACTAGAGCAAGCACCGGCGGAGTCCAAGATTCTTAAGGAGATATGTGCCGAGAAAGAAAAGACACAGGCACCCACCCTTTCATGGTAAAATTCGCCTCATAGTTAAGGCAAGCGCGACATTACTTGGTACACTCCCCTCAAAACAAAAAGTTCATGGGACTCCTTACCTGAAGGTTACCCTTGGTGATGTTACCATTAGAAAGTCCTTGTTGGATCTTGGGGCTAGTGTAAATATCCTTCCGAGATATTTATAGGATCAGTATGAAAATGAATGGCTCGAGCCAACGACGACTGTGCTACAACTTGTTGATCAGTCGACCAAAGTTCCGTGGGGTCGACTGACTAATGTCATCGTCAAGGTAGGAAAATTCTTTTATCCTATTTATTTCCTCGTAATGGACTACGAGAATACCCTGAAGGAATCTCATCATGCTCTTTTTTGGGACGGCCCTTTTTAGCCACTTCAAAGTGATCATCAACTGCAGGACTAGAGATATTGACATCGCATTTGGTACCAGAACGCGTCGACTAAACATCTTTGGGTGTCCCATTCCTACTTTTCCCGAGCCTAATAGTCAGAAGAAGAAGAATATCCTCCTTTACCTTAGAGCGGGCAACTAGAAAGGAAGGACGAGAGTGAATCAACATGTGTGTGAGAATGAAAAAGTAGATGAGCATCAATAGTGGGAAGGTATATTGCAATCTCCAATACTCATTTGGGAAGAAGCTTTGGCATATGCTATGGAAATAATGGAAGGTAAAAGTCAAGTGCTTGCCAAGGACCTGAGACACAGAGTAGCCAAGATGATTATGGTATGGGAGGAACTACAGAAGTTGATTAGTAAAATGGAATATTAGATTGGCCGCTTCAATATTTGGCAACTCAAAATTATAGTATAAAATAAATAACTGTCTGACGGCTCAACCTGTCTAAGTGTAATATTTACAATTATTTACACAAGATTGGTTGTCAACAATGAACATTCAAACATAACTTTCTAATAAAAATTTGCATCATTATACAATACGAGAGTGCATATATTGTGCGTACGTTTTTCGGATCTAACATTCAAAATTCGGTTTTCAGTGGCCCGATTGTCAGTGAGTCAAACCGATAAATGTGTAATGATACTGCCGAAATAGACTTATGGCTTGTTTGGTTTTTGTATTAATTCAATGGAAATCGAAGGAATATGAAAGAGAATCTCTATTAAAAACGTGTTTGATCGAAAAATGGACCGAATGAATTTACATAAGGTTCCATTAACTCAATGGAATCAGTAGGAATATGAAAAAGAATCTCTATCAAATGAATTTATTATTTTTTTGAGATAAACCCAAATAATTTAAATGTCTCATTATGTTTTCTTATCTCCTAATTAAAATGATCGATGTAGCCTCATAAATCTTTTAGTATAAAACACATGTATCGCTAGCATTCTACAACTTCTTGTTTTTTCTTCGCTCATATATTTGTTTGGTAATTTCTATGATTTGTTTGACTAATTTATTTTTATTATACAAAGTCGTTTAACAAAATCATATTTTTTGGTATATGGTATTATTTAGATATTTTTATAAATAATGAAAAAATTAATAAATCAATAAAGAATAATTTGGTCATTTTATATACTTTAGATTCCAACTCATTTGATAAAATTTGCAGACTAACAAGAAACAAATAATTTTATTCCATTACATGCCAACCAAACATGTTACAAATTCAAATTCATTCAGATTTTAAAATATTATAAATTCTCATTTATCCGAAAAATTATAATTTCCTTCTAAACAATCAGTGAACCAAACGCCCCCGCCTTAACCTATTGTAATGAAGTTCGAGTCACTATCATTCTCGGTGTTTGGTTTAGGGTTATTTACAGAAAAGTCCCGATATTTTGGGGAAATTAACGAAAAAGTCCCAAAATATTTTTTTGAACAGAAAAGCCTAGGAAACCGGTAAAATTATTCAATTTAACCCTTTTTTTACCGGCTACCGGCAGAAAAGGGTTAAACTGGATAATTTTACCACTTTTCTCGGCTTTTCTGTCAATAAATTATTTTGGGACTTTTTCGTTAATTTCTCCAAAATATCAGTTTTGGTCCTTCACAATTTTGGTTCTTAACACTTTTAGTCCCTAATAGTTAATCCTTCACAGTATTGGTCCTTAACAACTTTGGTCTTTCACAATTATGGTCCTTCACGGTTTGGTCCTTCACAGTTTTTGTCCTTAACAGTTTTGGTCCTTCACAATTTAATCTTTAACAGTTTTGGTCCTTCATAGTTTTGGTCCCTAAACCTTAATTTTGTCCCAACTATAGGAAGGGCTAAAAATTTCAGAAAGTCATGGAGATGTTATATTTGGGACAAACGATGTTTTTACGCAAACCCTATGTACTCAGGAAAACCGTGGGCATGTACGTGGGATGAGAAAATATGTAACCTTGCACCAATACTTTTTTTCTCATTGTTCATGTAGTGCTTAATGGTCTTGGCAAAAAAAAACTGGTGCAGGGTTACATATTTTCCCATCCCACGTATATGCCTAAGATTTTCTTGAGTACATAGGGCCTGCATAAGAACATCGTTTGTGTCATATAACCTCTCCATGACTTTCTGAAATTTTTATCCCTTCCTGTAGTTTGGACAAAATTAAGGATTAAGGACCAAAACTTTGAAGGACCAAAACTGTTAAGGATTAAAATTGTAAAGGACCAAAACCGTGAAGGACCAAACTGTGAAGGACCAAATTGTTAAGGACCAAAACCGTAAAGGACCAAAGTTGTTAAGGACCAAAACTGTGAAGGATTAACTATTAGGGACTAAATTTGTTAAGGACCAAAATTGTGAAGGACCAAAACTGATACTTTGGAGAAATTAACGAAAAAGTCCCAAAATAATTTTTTGACAGAAAAGCCCAGAAAGAAAACAGGTAAATTTATTCAGTTTAACCCTTTTACCGGTAGCCGGTAAAAAAAGGGTTAAATTGAATAATTTTTCTACTTTCTTGGACTTTTCTATTCAAAAAAAATATTTTAAGACTTTTTCGTTAATTTCCCCAAAATATCAGGACTTTTCTGTAAATAACCCTTTGGTTTAAATCTTCTTCCTTATAATTAATCTTAAGTTTCTACATGTATATTTTTAAATTTTTTGTAATTGTTGTTGGGAGAATGATTGTTGACATAAATAGTTTGCATTTGTTGTTCTTTAAATTAAAATAGGCTGTTTGGTTTAAATCTTCTTCCTTATAATTAATCTTAAGTTTCTACATGTATATTTTAAAATTTTATGTAATTGTTGTTGGGAGATTGATTGTTAACATCAGTAGCGGATCTACCATTGGCATGGGGTGTCCATGCACCGGCTCAATTTTTGCGGGCCTTTGTAAATTTATTTTTCTAGTAGGTTGCACCCCCTCGGAAAAAAAAAGAAATTTTGCACCCCCTAATGGTAATTCCTGGATCCGCTGCTGGTTGACATAAATAGTTTGCATTTGTTGTTATTTAAATCAAAGTAGGTTGTTCTAAAAAAAAGATTTGTTGTTGGATATTGAGGTTTTTATATTTTATAATGAGTGACACTAACACCCTTTCCCAAAGTGTGTATTTTCACCACCATTGTTTGATATATATATATATATATATATATATATATATATATATATATATATATATATATATATATATATATATATATATATATATATATATATATATATATATATATATATATATATACACACATGTATATATATATACATGTATATATATATATATATATATATATATATATATATACATATATACATGTATATATATATATACATGTATATATATATATACATGTATATATATATATATATATATATATATATATATATATATATATATATATATATATATATATATATATATATATATATATATATATATATATATATATATAAAGACAAAGACAAAAATTTGACTCTTTCGAAAAATTAGAGTTTGGAAAAATAAATTTTGAGCATAATCTTGTAAGGTCATAATACTCGGTGTATGTCTAAGTATGGACTAGGCCATTAGTCGCGTTTTAGCCCGCTTCAGGCCGTGGAATGGCATTCTAGGGCATTATACTCGTTGACTCGGCTGACTACCATTCTTAGTTATACAGTGTGTTATTATGTAAAACAACCTTAATTATGAACTCAAAAGTGTTTTCCCAGATTTTATTTTACTAGTCAGATTTTTGTCGAAACCTTTTAATCGATCCTATTTGTTCAAATATTAGTCTAGGGTGTATTTTAGGAATTGTCCATTTATTAAGTAGATCTAGATTTTTTGGAACATTTGAACAAATAGGATCGATTAAAAGGTTTCGACAAAAATCTGACTAGTAAAATAAAATCTGGGAAAACACTTTTGAGTTCATAATTAAGGTTCTTTTACATAATAACACACTATATAACTAAGAATGGCAGTCAGCCGAGTCAACGAGTATAATGCCCTAGAATGTCATTCCACGGCCTGAAGCGGGCTAAAACGCGACTAATGGCCTAGTCCATACTTAGACATACACCGAGTATTATGACCTTACAAGATTATGCTCAAAATTTATTTTTCCAAACTCTAATTTTTCGAAACTGAGTCAAGCTTTTGTCTTTGTCTTTTTTTTTTAACCATAATCTCAAGCCATGATGGATTCAACACATAATAATTTAGCCTTGCATTAAGGCATTATGAAAATTAAAAGACAGAAAATAAAATATGGAGATGGAATATGGAAACTTACAAAATATAAGAGCAGACTTTTATTTTTATTGCAGAAGGTTTCGTATAAGATGAGTGAGAAAATAAGTGATACAAGAGAGGAGTAATTTTCTAAAGTCTGCCCCTAAACATCACCAAGCTTCTCTATTTATAAGCTCGGATTTCAAACGATTATAAATTTTATCCTATAAAATTATTGAGGCCGGATACATTGGCCGACAATGTATAATCATTTACATTATTAAAGAAAAGAGATTTCTTTCTTTTTACGCGTTTTCCGCAATTATGCTGTCAAAGGGGCCCTCCACCTTTAATTATGGCCTGTATTGATTAGGGCATTTTGTCTTTATTCTTGGACTGGGAATCTTTGAACATAGTGGCTTCCATCTCTGTGAAGATGTCTTCAATTGGAATTGTTGGGAGTTCATCATCAATTTGCTGGGATTCTCCGCTTAACATGTGAAATTGGTTTTCACTATCAACAGATGTCATGGATTCATTGTCTGAATGACCTTTTAATTTTTCTGCATGCTGTATGATGACAGTCTTCATTTGATGAATATATTCCTTAAGAATTTCTTGATCTATTGGGTCCTTATGATGTTGATTCTTCAATTGTTCAGCAATTTGCTGTAAAGGATCCCTTGTGGCTTGTTTTTGTCTGAATTCTCTCTGGGATGTATACTTCTTGATTGTTTCTTTAATTTGATCTATTGATTATTTGGAGTGCATTTCTCCAGTTTCTTGATCTTTTGTAACCATGTTGGGCCAGAACTTTGTAAGAAAAATTCTTTGGATTGAAGGGAATTGGTGTGTGGTATAATCAACTTCAGGGATCCATTTCCAGATCCATGGGATTGAAAATTCTGTGAAAAAATGATATGAAGGTAAATGTTGTTGACCACCATTATATTTGGTGATATCATTTATTAAACGGGGTGAAATTTTTACACATTCATCATATAATGATTTGAAGGGTTCTGGGAGTATTTCAATTGATAGACCATATGATATCCACCATTTTAAAAACCAATTTGGAATGTCTTTATTATAGACTTTAGGACATATTTTTATAAACCAATAATGCTTTCTTTTTGAATTTTTGTATAAAAACACTTTATGAAAGCTTTCAATATAATCCCAATAATTAAATTTTACAGGGATTCTTTGTTCCGGGAGTATAAACTCTTTTTCTTTTAGGGTACTTATTCCCCAATCTTCTGCTGATATAATATTTTTAATAATAATTTTGCTAAAGTTATAAACTTGATTTGAATTGGCTGGATAAAAATGTGATATTTCACAAGACTCTGTGGCCTTTAAAATATTGTCATAATATGATCGTTGTTTATAAGATCCTGCTAAATATGAAGCAGTGTCCAAGTATCTAGACATGAGACCCCAATCATCATTATTGGCATCGAAATACCTCATTATATCCTTTTCCTCAAGAACTAATATTAATTCTTGATGTGGATTTCTATAATAATCATTTGAATCATCAGGTTCTTCTGTTATTACAGTACTAGCGTATGAACTACCAGTATTACTGGTTTCACCTTTCTTTGATTTTATGAACTCCATAAATTCTCCATATAATGGATAATCCTGCTTAATTGAAGTGGATGACGAAGATGAAGTATTACTGCCACTTTTGCTATGATAAGGTAATGGAGGAAAATTTCCTCTGCCTTGTCCCCTATTAGGGTATAGACCTCTTCCTCTTTGTCGAGGAATCATTTATAATACTATAGAATAAACATAGTACAAAGTAGAAATTTTATTATTGAAAACTTATTACAACAAGTTTTAACAAGTGGACTGTGAAATCATTTCATGAAAATATTTTATGGTCACTTTATGATCTTCAATTTCTTGTTTTGTCATTTCAACATTTTGTTTTGTATTTTTGAATCAGTCATTTTTCCTGCAAAAAATTGTTGTACAGTTTAAAATTCTTGCTAAAGATTTTATTTCTGAATTTATAATCATGGAAAACATTCTATAAAATGTTGGGGAGTATTCCTCAATTTCTTGTAAATCCCACATTATAAATCTCATTAATTGGTGGTTACCATTTTTATAGCTTTTCCACTTTCTTTTAATAAATGGTTTAAATATTCTCTATCTTCTAAATAAAATACTTCTCCCTTAATATAAATTCTCCATTTATTTAGAAAATCTTCTTTAGTTTTAGAATTGCTAGGTTCACTTGACTCACCTGCTTCAAATTTATTTGAAATGGGACCAAAATTCATTTGAAGATCCATAGCTTCAATTTCATCGAGGCTCATTTGGATAGTAGAATTATCCGATTTATCTGATTCTGTACTCATTGTAAATACTCTCTAGTTAAAAAATCAGGTAAATTATTATCTACTCGTTTTTGTATTGAACTTTAAAATCAAAACAAGTTAAATTTGCTTGCCATCTTGCAAACATTTGTTTAGAAACATCATGTTTAAAATCTTTATTAAGAATAAATTTAGCTGCTTGACAATCTGTTCTAACAATAAAATGTTGATTGTATAAATCATCTTGAAATTTTAAGATGCATTTTACTAAAGACAATATTTCTTTGGCAGTAGTTGAATAATTCTTTTGTGCTGGATTCCATTTTCCAGAATAAAATCTTATTAAATACTCTTTTTTAGATTCTGGGCTAGTTTGTTTTAAAATTCTTCCATAACCTATTTCGGAGGCATCTATTTCAACAGTCTTATCCCAATTGGGATTAGCTAGAGATAAGCATGGCAAAGTTTTAACCTTTTCTTTTATTCTTTTTACCACGTCAGTGTGTTTTTCACTCCATTGAGGTGGAGTTTTTTTAAGTCTTTCATATAAAATAGCAGTATCTTCTGCTAGATTTTTATAAAATTGAGATATATAATTTAGGCTTCCTAGAAACCTTTGTAATTGTGTTTTGTATGTTATTTTATCAGGGAATTTAGAAGCAAATTCAATACTCCTATCAATCGGAATAATACTTCCTTTTTCTATACTATGACCTAAGAATCTTACTTTTGTTTGGAATAAAAACATTTTTGGTTGAGATATAACTAAACCATTTTTATGATTATTTGTTCAAATATTTTAAGATGTTGAAAATGTTGTTCAATGTTTTTAGAAAAAACTAAAATATCGTCTATGTAAACTATTATAAAATTACTATAAGGATAAAAAATGTCCTTCATTATATTCTGAAATTCAGAAGGTGCATTTTTTAATCCGAATGGCATCACATTCCATTCATATTGTCCAAATGGGACATTAAAAGCGGTTTTGTATCTATCATTTTCTGTAACTTGTATCTGCCAATATCCAGATTTTAAATCGAATTTTGAGAATATGATAGCATCATGTAATCTATCAAGTAAATCTTTTTTATTAGGGATTGGATATCTAATCCATTTTAAAACTTTATTTAGTGGTTTATAATTAATTACAAGTCTAGGAACTCCTCTTTCATTTTCTGCATTTTTATTTACATAAAAAGCTGTGCATGACCAGGGTGATTTATAGGGTCTTATTAATTTTTTATCTAATAAAGTTTTTATTTCTGTTTTACAGAGTTCTAAATAATTTGAATTCATTTGGCATGGCCTTGCTTTAGTTGGAATATTTTTTTCATTAAAGTTTTCTTCATATGGTAAATTAACAATATGTTTTTTTCTATCCCAAAAAGCATTTGGATGATTATTACAAATACTATTTGAAAATTGATTTTGCAATAATTTAATCTTATCCTGTAATTTAGGATTTTTAAGAGTGTCTTCTATGGTATGAATATTAATTTCTTCTTTTATATCATTTATTTGATTTAATTTTGCTATTAGCTGATTTTTAATTTTGTCAACCCAAATCGTTTGAGGAGGACTAATAAAAGGAAAACATATTACCCGTCCTACATATAATCCTGTAATTTTTTCTTTATCAGTTAGAAAAGGCAATATCATTTCCAAAAATGGATTTCCTAGAATCATATCATTACTCATATCTTTTACAATAGTAAAGTGGACCGGTAAACATATACCACTTGTACATATTTTTGCATTTGTTAATTTATATGTAATATCCAAGTTTTCTCCTGAAACTCCTCTTAACTTATTGGATGTTTTTTTGAAAATATTTTGTAGGAATTAATCCTTCCTTAATGCAATTCATATTTGCCCCACTATCAACTAGTGCTGTAAATTCGTTTTTATAATTGTATCCTATTAAAAGATTAATTTTTACATACCATTTTCTGAAAATTACCTTTTCAATTGATTGCAAAAATAAATTGCCATTGTTTGAATTTTCATCTCTTTTTGTAATATCAGCATATGATTCTATTATAGGTCTTTTTTGAAGTTTAGTTATTCTATGTCTTGTATTACAGAGTGTTTCTTGATACAATTTTAAATTACTAATTTCTTTATTTAAGTCTTCCACTGTTATTAAATCGAAGGTTTTGATATTTCTTCTAGTTTTTAACATTTGGTCTAATTTTTTCATTGAATATGGTTCTTCATTAACCATTTGTTCTTGTTTATTGGGTTTTTGCAGATTATATATTATTTGATTTCTAATTTTATCATCTGATACTTCTTTTAGTAATTTTGCTATATCGTTACTAATCATATTAATTTCTAAATTATTTTGAAATTGTGATTCGATCAAATATATTTCATCTTCGAAGTTATTATTTTTCGAATCCATTTCTGTTTTTATAATACAATTACATTCATCTTCATTATTTGAAGAAGTGTCTTCATCATCATAATAATCTTCTTGATAATAATTTTCTGAGCTATCAGTGTCTGTATCTTCTATTAAACTAATAAATTTTTGTTTAGTGTCATCTTCTAAATCTAAGTTATTAATTTTCTTTTTTATTTTTTCTTTACATTTATTAGCATAATGACCAGTTTTTCCACATTTATAACATCTATCTTTTCGTTTTCTAAACGATTTTCTATTAAACAAATTTTTATCATTTTCTTCTCTTTTTTGTTTTCTGAAATTCTTTTTCTTAATTCTTTTATTTTTTCTTTCTTCAGAATATTTTTTATTCTTAAATTTTTTATTAGAGTTTTTTAAATTCATTTCCATTCCAAATTGTTCACAAAATTCTCCTAGTTGTCTTTTTTCATTAAGACGTTGGCTTTTTATTTGATGATTTAATTTTATTTCATTACATAAAGATAATCCTTCTTGGATACATGTTCCTATTAATCTTCCATAAGTAAGATCTTCATATATAACACTAGGATTATTTCCCCTTAATTGCTTTCTTATTCTTTCTGCAAATAAATTAGGTAATCCATCTATAAATTTAGCTTTCCAATAAGGACTATTACAATCTGGTAATTCCATTACTCTGTTAAGAAAACTATCCTTATACCATCTAAATGATGTTAAAGTTCTACATTTTAACCCATTTAATAGAACTCTTATATGTTCAGAATTATCAGTCCATCTTCCAGTAAAATGTTCTACAATTGTACAAGTTAAAGTATATACTGCACTAGGGACTTCATTATCTCCTTCTAATTTTGTAACACTATTATATATTAATTGTTGTTGGGTGGTGGTTAAATAATTATCCTACCATCCTTTTAATTGTCCAGTAAACCCTGCAACTAACATTTTTGCTACTTTAGTATCATCATTTCCAGCTTGTTTAGCTATTGTGCTATACATTAACATTCTATGTACAGTATTATAAATTTGCCTTTCAGTAAATCCATCTATATTCCATTCATAAATGTTTTTACCACTATAACTATTACTGAATTCATATTCTCTTTCTTCATGCAGGACATCCTCAGGACTTGGTTTAGGATAATAATACATCCTTTGAACTGGCTTTCTAGCAAATTTATTATCATAAGATCCAATGTTAGTGATCTCTATATTATCTTCTGTTTCTTGATCAGATCCACTATTATCTGTATTACTTTTATTAATCGTATTTATACTGATTATATTGTTGCTGCTATTAAGTTTTTATTTGATAATTAATTTGTGGAGGTGGTTGTATTGTTGCTGCTATTAAGTTTTTATTTGATAATTGATTATCCTCTTTGTTATTATCATTCTGCTTTTGTATTATTATTTTATCTAATTTTTCATGTAAAGAATTCATTTATTCATTCATTATATTAGAACATAAATTATTAAAATTTAGTTGTTGGATTAAAGCATTTATTTAGCGGAGAATCCCAACAAATTGATGATGAACTCCCAACAATTCCAATTGAAGACATCTTCACAGAGATGGAAGCCACTCTGTTCAAAGATTCCCAGTCCAAGAATAAAGACAAAATGCCTTAATCAATACAGGCCATAATTAAAGGTGGAGGGCCCCTTTGACAGCATAATTGCGGAAAACGTGTAAAAAGAAAGAAATCTCTTTTCTTTAATAATGTAAATGATTATACATTGTCGGCCAATGTATCCAGCCTCAATAATTTTATAGGATAAAATTTATAATCGTTTGAAATCCGAGCATATAAATAGAGAAGCTTGGTGATGTTTAGGGGCAGACCTTAGAAAATCACTCCTCTCTTGTATCTATTATTTTCTCACTCATCTTGTACGAAACCTTCTGCAATAAAAGTCTGCTCTTATATTTTGTAAGTTTCCATATTTCATCTCCATATTTTATTTTCTGTCTTTTAATTTTCATAACGCCTTAATGCAAGGCTAAATTCTTATATGTGTTGAATCCATCATGGCTTGACATTATGGTTAAAAAAAAAGACAAAGACAAAAATTTGACTCAGTTTCGAAAAATTAGAGTTTGGAAAAATAAATTTTGAGCATAATCTTGTAAGGTCATAATACTCGGTGTATGTCTAAGTATGGACTAGGCCATTAGTCGCGTTTTAGCCCGCTTCAGGCAGTGGAATGGCATTCTAGGGCATTATACTCGTTGACTCGGCTGACTGCCATTCTTAGTTATACAGTGTGTTATTATGTAAAAGAACCTTAATTATGAACTCAAAAGTGTTTTCCCAGATTTTATTTTACTAGTCAGATTTTTGTCGAAACATATATATATATATATATATATATATATATATATATATATATATATATATATATATATATATATATATATATATATATATATATATATATATACATATATGTATATATATACATATATATATATATATATATATATATATATATATATATATATATATATATATATATATATATATATATATATATATATATATATATATATATATATATAAGGAGGATCGTGTAGGAACCCAAAATCAGGTAAGAACCGCGAGGACAAATCTGGACCTTTAATCTTGAAAAATAGATGAATTAGATTCAATGTGCAAATAATGATCTTGTATTAAAATCCAGGGGTTGTTTTTGTAAATATTAGAAACTATGAGCAAGGGAAATAGAAGATTCAAAGGTTATTTAAGTCATTTTGCTTACAACTTGCGTCCGTAACATTCAGCCAAAAGAGAGAGCCACGCGCCCCCACTCTCAGCGCCACATGGCAGTTTTTGATTGGTCCTTTTATTTATTTTTCCACCGGTTTGTATTTTGGCTATAACTTTTTTTTTTTGTAAAAAAAAAGTTCTTAAAATTTAATTCTCTACAAAACAAGCTTAATCATGAAAAATTGAAAAAAAAATATTTTTTTTAATTTTTATATGTAAAACGTCAAAGAAAAAATCTTTCAAAAATTATAAAAATTTAAGGAATCATTCTAGACATCATATTAGTAAGTTTGTAAAAAGAATTTTTTGAAAATAAGTTTTTATGTGTATATTTTTTTTATTTTTAAGCAAAAACTCATCAAATTACCAAAAAAAAGTCTATGATCCAAAATATTAAGAACCAAAACATGTTTTATGATTCAAAACTTATGATCCAAGATCCAAAATTCGTTATGATTCAAGATCTAACAGTCGTTATGATCCAAAATGAGTTAAAAAAACATAAAACGACAAAATGATTCAAAACTTATGATCCAACATGCAAAAAAACTATGATCCGAAATGTTATGATCCAAAAATACATGATCCAAAACGTTATGATTAAAAATATCATGATCCAAAATGATTAGATTAAAGATACGAAAAAAAAACGTTAAAGTTATGATTAAAAAATATTAAAAATTAAAAAATATACATAAAAAATGAAAAAAATAAATAAATAAAAATCGAGTACTGTAGCATTCAAAAAAAATAAAAATAAAAATAAATAAAAATCTAAAAACCGAGTATAATCGAAAATAAAACAAATTGAAAAAAGAAATAATTTTTTTTGAAAAAAAAAATAAAATAAAAAATAAAAAATAAAAGACGAAAAAAAAACGAAAATGGAAAAAAAAATGATAAAAAACCCACTTAAATCCTCGAGTTTGTATTTCGTTCCGTGGACATGCGTCGCACGTGATTGCCTCACGTCGAAGGAAGATGTTTGACGTTATTGCCCTTTGGAGATTGATTGGACGAGAAGAGTTCTCGCGGTTCCTACCGGGTCCTAACCATATATATATATATATATATATATATATATATATATATATATATATATATATATATATATATATATATATATATATAAAATAAAAGAATAGATATCCTGCCACGTGTTTTGATATTAATTTATTATTAAATATGCATCCTTTTTTAAGATTGCACTTTTAGATTAATTTATTATTTTGTAAGTTTATTACACTACAAGGTTTGGGGATTACCGGCGACAAAAATCGCCGCTAAATATAGGCAAAATCGCCGCTAAAACCTTTACCGACGAGAAATCGTTGCTAATGCGTCGCCGGTAATACATGTCGCCGCTGAAGACTAACGTCACCGCTAATGCCGTCGTCGGTAATACATGTCGAGGGAAATTTTCCCGCTTCTTTTTTCACAGTCGGATCAAACAATTCACGGACGGTTTAGATTAAACATCACACGTGTCATTTCTTGCAGTGGCGGACCCGAAAAAATGGACACGGGGGGCACCTATATATAAAAAAATTTTCAGGAGGGACACCTATATATAAATTTTTTTATTTTTTTTACACTACGAAGTCAAATTTCAGGGGGCACGTGCCCACGCGGGAACCCCCTGGGTCCGCCCCTGATTTCTTGTGTTGTTAATGCGTCTAACTTGGATTAGTTCTGTCGTTTGGTAAATCAACAAGGTGCTTGATTTGATTTTTTTCCTAGTTCTTAGTTTCATTGATTTTCTTATTAGGTTTTCTTATTAGGTTTTCTATTGTATTTTTCTAGTTGATTTTTCATATTAAATGTGATCCAATTGCAGATGTAGAAAGTAGAATTAACAATAAGTAGTGCTTGATTTTTGAGAATGGCATCGTTGCATTAAATTATTCTCTTGTGAATGTTTATCAAGTTTATATGCTTATCAATGGAGACGCTAAAAAGTATTATCTACTATGTTCTTTGTCCCCCTTAGTGTATGTTTCTGTTAAGGTGGTGGGATATCAGGTTTCCTAATTCAATGATCTACTCGATTAAGTTTTTGGTCAATGATCTACTCAATAGTACCAAAACTCACTGAATACCTCAATATGAAACACATAAGGTGTAACGCCCGGTTTTTCAGCTTGGAATTTACAAGATAATATCACCAGGGATCGTCCCATGATCCAAGCCAAGCGTTACCTATCCTGCAAAACCACATAAAACAACAGGGTAAGCTATAAAGCTTAGTGAGTAATCTAATCACAGTATGACCTATATGGTCACACACGTTACAGGATCACCGTTCCTGTCAGCTTCACAGTTCTATCCGACTCGTAATTCACACTGTGAAACTACCGTATTACCCGACGTCACTCACTATACAATATCACCCACTGATACTCACTGTTAGACTGTCCCACACAGTCTTATCTTACATCGTCATGAGTCACACCTTTAGCTACTGCCATCTCCTTTTATTTATTATTTGGTATTAGTTTTCACGAATTCTTATACCATCTCACGGTATACCCCCTCACTTAACGGCTTCCTCATACAAGTATGGTCATAGTACATCTATGATTACCTGACGTTTTGATAGTATATGGTAAATATTTCAGTCCCCTGATATGCATTATATACTCTTATTTATTCACTCTTCTCGGTATCATCTTATGGTACTTTTAGGTTTATAACTTGGATTTACCCTCACGACAACACACCTGCTTCCCACACAAGTATTATTACTTTACAGCTTTATATTTCCTTTAGTAATTCCAATACAGCATTCCATGATTTATCAAATAAAGAACGGCCAGGTAGAAGATTAGTTGGGGTGGCAGGATCCTTTCAGCATTTTAGCCTTTCGGAAAATCCAACAACCAGATCCCAAGTAATCGGCCTAGACGCCGTCCTCGTAAGTAAATCAATCAGCATTACCTTTGGAATTATGAATTATTGGAAATAAATTTATTACACCCCTCGTATTTTGTAGTTTAACACATATAAACTATTAATGAGATACGGTAGCGATTACTCACCTGAGGTTGGTGTTTTCCCGGAGTCCTATCGCATTTCCCGTTTCTGAACCGCTGACAGTTCCCGAGCACCTCGCTGCTAGCTATCGCTCGTTTCTCACCTTCCATCATCCTCCCTCACCATATTTTCCTTACCAGAACACTCCTCTATATCGTATATGTGTTTGGTGTGTGTTGTGAGTTAAAATGAGGCTTAGAACACCTATTTATAGGCCTCCTGGACCTCCGTCGCGTCGCGACAAGCTTACGTTTGTGTCGCGATGACACACGATCAATGATTAACTGATTGCGCAAATTACGGAGCTGCCGACACTCCGTCGCGTCGCGACCGCCACACCCGTCGCGTCGCGACCTGTGAATTTTATAGATTAAACTAGACTCAATTTGCAAACTTTGTGCACTGGTTTGAGGTCAATCCGATTTTTGTAGAATTAATTATGATTTTTCTAAGATCGGCATATAATGCTGATTTTTATATGAAATTGTAACTAATGTTTTTTTTATTTTTGATCTGAAACATTATCCGGAACACGGGTGTTACAAATCTCTCCCCCTTAAAAGATTTCGTCCCCGAAATCTCCTAGCATCGACATACCCTTATTCTCTCTTCCACTCAACCATCCCTTATTCCAACGCAATGCGGCTGTACTAGTAAACCCAGAGGGGTATCACCACAATACTGACACATTAACCACCTCTACGATATCGAGTCCCAAAGACTCAACGTACACCCTAGAACTGCCGACCGATTAGGTCATCTCAACACTTGTATGTGGTCCCACCACAATTACTGCTCATACAACCGTCACAATATATATATATATATATGTGACCCCAACCACTAACAATAGTCACTAACTCTATAGAAAAGGTAGTCTCAACCACAATTACCGAGTATGTGACCCCTACGGAAAGATGGTCCCAATCACAATAACCGATAATGTGGCCCTACCAGAAAAACCAAGCCATATAGGCTCCAACAACCAACAATAGGCCATAAAGGCTTAACAGCTAACACCTAACTGCAAAACTCTGTAACCGACCTTACCACCCCCTCATCAGCCCAACAATTACACAATTACTACTTGGGTATCCTGATTTATCAACTCCCTTTTTCTTTTGACACTATTGGTCACACAACATCTTAACACACACTAAATTTGTATATACTTAATTACTTCTCTGCGTAACTACTCACACTTCTCTTTTAACCAGATGCTTTTTATTTTTAAAAAAAAATTACTCTTTTGACTTCCATTAGTCATAACAATAATTTCTTTAGTCGTAAAAATGACTATTTTAAAGTATTATCCCTTTCACAATTTAATCATAAAATAACTCTTTCAGCTTTTGTCAAAATAACTTTTCTTTGAAATATCTCTCTACTTGTAAAACTCTGGTCATACAAATAACCTTTACATCAGTAGAAAAAAAATCAACTATGTTTGGGAAAAATACCCCATTGCATTCTTTGGTTATAAAGGTAACCTCTCCTTTATTTGTTTAGTGATGATTGGATGGTTCCTGGTACTTAGACCTTAACTAAGTAAAATAGTACCCTTAATTCTTCTAGAATGGAAGGAATAAATCAATCCATCCTAGTCTTATGTTTAATCAGGACATCTAGCAGTTTTACTTCTCTTATGTCTTCGGTGAATTTTCCACAAAATTTACTCTACCCAATATCTCAAATTATACTCTTCTGCTTAATATTCTGAGCCGCGTATACTCAGTATGTCGAGTCATACGTATCTGCTCACTAAACTCCCCTACTCAGCACTCAGAGCCGCGCATACTCTGTACGTCGAGTCATGCGTATCTGCTCAACCACTCAGCATTTAGAGCCGCGCATACTCAGTACGTCGAGTCATGCGTATATGCTCAATAACTCAAATTCCACCGCTCAGCACTCGGAGCCGCGCATATCCTGTACGTCGGATCATGGGTATCTGCTCAGTGCATCTTGCGAACATCTCTATGTTGCTCAGTACGTCGAGCCACTCTTTATCTCTCAATTCCTCAACCTCATATTATCCCCATGCTAGACCTAGACATGTCTAGTATTACCACACACCATACCCCAACACTTGTCTCATTGTATGAACTCATTTATTATAGTTCTTACCATTTTACATCCAATCATCACATATATTTATCACATTTTCTTTGCTATGGCTGTCGCCAAAAACATTTATTTTCAATAGGCCACCCACCAACTCGTGCTTTCAGCATTTATTTCAACTTATAATTTTTCAAAACATCTTCCAAATTATTTTGGACTCAGTTTCAGATCAGCTTGTCAAAATCTTTCGTATTTCTCAACTATACCATACTTTCACATTTTCAAAAAGAAAAACTTTCTTTCAAGGCAACTTTCAAAACTTTCTTATTTTGACAAAATTTGCATCTGGATTTACTTTTAACAACTTTCCCGTATTTGGGAAATACCACACAAACTCACTCACTTTCTCCGATTATTTTTCTCTCTGAAAGAGTTTACTAACATTCTTATTATCCTGTTAGAATAAACTGCTTTATCTACGTTCGACTTTATCACAATATGTTTGTGATTTTTATATCTTAACACGCAATTCTCATGTGCCTACTAATTTGAGTCTAGGGATCTTATCCTAGTTCACTCAAATCTTGGCTCTGATACCAACTTGTAACGCCCAGTTTTTCAGCCTGGAATTTACAAGATAATATCACCAGGGATCGTCCCATGATCCAAGCCAAGCGTTACCTATCCTGCAAAACCACATAAAACAATAGGGTAAGCTATAAAGCTTAGTGAGTAATCTAATCACAGTATGACCTATATGGTCACACACGTTACAGGATCACCGTTCCTGTCAGCTTCACAATCCTATCCGACTCGTAATTCACACTGTGAAACTACCGTATTACCCGACGTCACTCACTATACAATATCACCCACTGATACTCACTATTAGACTGTCCCACACAGTCTTATCTTACATCATCATGACTCACACCTTTAGCTACTGCCATCTCTTTTTATTTATTATTTGGTATTAGTTTTCACGAATTCTTATACCATCTCACGGTATACCCCCTCACTTAACGGCTTCCTCATACAAGTATGGTCATAGTACATCTATGATTACCTGACGTTTTGATAGTATATGGTAAATATTTCAGTCCCCTGCCATGCATTATATACTATTATTTATTCACTCTTCTCGGTATCATCTTATGGTACTTTTAGGTTTATAACTTGGATTTACCCTCACGACAACACACCTGCTTCCCACACAAGTATTATTACTTTACAGCTTTATATTTCCTTTAGTAATTCCAATACGGCATTCCATGATTTATCAAATAAAGAACGGCCAGGTAGAAGATTAGTTGGGGTGGCAGGATCCTTTCAGCATTTTAGCCTTTCGAAAAATCCACCAACCAGATCCCAAGTAATCGGCCTAGACACCGTCCTCGTAAGTAAATCAATTAGCATTACCTTTGGAATTATGAATTATTGGAAATAAATTTATTACACCCCTCGTATTTTGTAGTTTAACACATATAAACTATTAAGGAGATACGGTAGCGATTACTCACCTGAGGTTGGTGTTTTCTCGGAGTCCTGTCGCATTTCCCGTTTCTGAACCGCTGACAGTTCCCAAGCACCTCGCTGCTAGCTATCGCTCGTTTCTCACCTTCCATCATCCTCCCTCACCATATTTTCCTTACCAGAACACTCATCTATATCGTATATGTGTTTGGTGTGTGTTGTGAGTTAAAATGAGGTTTAGAACACCTATTTATAGGCCTCCTGGACCTCCGTCGCGTCGCGACAAGCTTACGGTTGCATCGCGATGACACACGATCAATGATTAACTGATTGCGCAAATTACGGAGCTGCCGACACTCCGTCGCGTCGCGACCGCCACACCCGTCGCGTCGCGACATGTGAATTTTATAGATTAAACTAGACTCAATTTGCAAACTTTGTGCACTGGTTTGAGGTCAATCCGATTTTTGTAGAATTAATTATGATTTTTCTAAGATCGGCATATAATGCTGATTTTTATATGAAATTGTAACAAATGTTTTTTTTATTTCTGATCTGAAACATTATACGGAACACGGGTGTTACATAAGGTGAATTAATAAAAGCATGGTGCAACAAATATCATTTCATGAAATTAACCCTAGATTTGAAACTCTAAATTTTGTGTTTAGCTATAATATACAATAAATCCATAAACTTTGTGTGGGGAATTGCCAACCGATGCATTTCAGGACCCATAAGTGTTTGTAGAAAGAGTGAATGTGCATATGGTAGTCATAGATGAAACATATGAACGCTAAATTAGGGCAACTGAAGAACAAATCAAGAAGTGAAAGGATGATGACAAAATGAATTTATGTCATCGATTATTCTGATTTTTGAATTAATTTTGAATCATGGAACGATAGAAAACATTTGGAGCCAACGTATGATGTCAATCCGTACCAATAAAGTGATTGTTTACTATAAAATTTTCTATTTAACATTGACAATTTTATAAAAGAGTTTTCACATACATATATTGGAAATGCAATAAGCTTGATACATACATAGATGAATAACCATTTTTATGAGAATATTATTACAAGCTAACCAGTAGTGTCCAGTACCAAAGATATGACAATGCAAACCTTAAGAAAGATGGTATGTAACAAAAATTTTAAATTTCAAAAATCATATATTTATATGTATGCATACAAACGGATATATATGCGTGCGTGTGTAAATTTCATTATAATCTAATATTACCCATGTTCACTTTTTCGAAACCCTAATCCCGATTAACCATCTAACAAACTCAACCTCTATCTGCAACAACAATGGAAGACGACCATAAAACGCAATCGCCATCTTTCCGTGACAGAAGAAGGAAGTCAACGCTGAAGATCTCTTGTTTCAACCGTCATTCAGATTCTCATATTCATTCGTCCACGCCATCTCCAACTCTCAAAAAGTCACCCTCAACTTGGTTCAGATCAAAACTAAGATTAAACGACCTTGCGGCGCTGTTGGATCAAAATCCAGGCGATGGTGGCAAGCACTGCCGTTGCCGGAGCAGCGGTGGAACCGTTCTCAACCGCCACCGGCGACATTCTACAACGGAATTCAACTATGATCCCGTAAGCTACTCCCTCAATTTCGATGATGATAGACTCCACGCTACAAATTTCATGTCGAGATTGCCATTATCGCCCCCTGGCACCAAGAATCTCGATGTTCCATCTGCAAGAATAGAGGCGGTTGAGATGGCAAGAACTGATCGAGACGGTTGAGTTCTTCAACAAATTCGTAAAACATCAAATCTCGCACAATTTTAAAACTCTTTTGTTTTTAGCATTTCGGTGAACACCTGATCTGCAACCCCCTAAAGGCGCACATTACACAAGATTGGAATCAGGAAACTGCTTTATATTCATCAGAAACAAGGCCTGTATACTTGTATATTCAATTGTGTTGGTATGAAAGACTTCATGTGAAACATCTTGATAAATTCTTGCAAGAAACCATGTCTGTAGACACGATAACCGCCATTGATTCTTTTTACCATTATGATTCATAGGCAGCATCCAACTTTTTTTTCCTCCGAATAAAGAATATGGTACAGTTTAGTATTCCATTTCAAATGTTGGAATTCTTTGATCATGCGCTCATATTTGAAGTTTTGTAGTCATATCAAAATTTAATGAGCTTTCATCGACAACTATATTAATCCGTAACCCGGGTAGCTGTAACAATAATCAGCAGTTGATATAATCATTTAATCACATGTTTTTGACACAAACATTTTAGAGTAGTGAAACCAAACTTGTTAAGAAAATGAGTTTGGATGTGGTTTAGAATAAAACGTAATGTAACATAAAAACCACAATTGAAAGCATGGAAACTTTTGTATACAATCTTCAAAAAACAACCGACAAACACATTAGCTACAAACAACGAATCATAGAAAAAACGTATAACCAATATAATGTAGAGAAATAATGATATTGAGAAGCCAATGTAATACAAAATAGCATACTTTAAATCATAAAATTTGCTGTTAATTAACGTGAGCACACTACATTTCTCAATACAAACATAACTACATTTCTCAATACACAAACATAAAAATATTAACAATAACCGAGAGGCTAATTACTCAATTAAACATATGTTTTCAAGAGTAACATTTTATACATTTCCACTTATAGGATTATACTTAAAACTTGTTTTACTATACCTATAGTATGTTTAGAATAGTCAAACCAGACTTCCTAATAAAATAGGTTTGCATGTAGTTTGGAACATCACGTAATGTACAACTACAATTCACAATTGCAACCATTGGAACTTGTGTATACACTCTACAAAAGACAACCAACAAAGACAAATGTCCAACAAACATCGAATCATATAAACTAATTTATAAGCAACATAATATAAAGAACAACAGATATTCAAAAGACACTGTAATAAATGTTGCTAATAGTAGAAATACTAAATGTTGGACAAAACATTCATCTGCGTGTCAAGTTGACTGGTTCAAAATCATACCGCATTGTAAACACTTGATATGATTCATGAGTGCTTACAACATACAAAACATCAGAAGAGAAAGTATCCAATTGCAAATCACCATGATAAGTAAACTGCACCCACAAGCCATCACCTATCAACCCCCAAGCATCCCATTGACCATCAAAATACTGAGAGGCATATACCAACTTCCCAAGCTGTTTAAACTGTTTTCTTAAACTATACAACACAACAACAGAACGTCCCTGGGTGAATCAACAATTACCCAATCATCCACATATGCATCAACCTTCAAAATATTGCTAGTATCCAACATGTAAACGAAACCTCCTACAACAACAGCTTCATCATTGGTCGGAGAACAAAATGAGGGCAGCCTAATCCGATCAGGTTGACGCCATGCCCATGACTGTGAGTCAAAAACTTCAAAATTATACGAGGAATGTTGAATACCACCCTTTATGCTATCCCTAAAAGGAACAAATAATACGTCAACTTCCCATACGAGGCAATTAAGTAAAAAAAAAAGTTACATTAAATCAATGAACATAGTTAGAAAACATATAAGCAAACAATGTAAAAAGTGGCGTACCTTATCCTAGGGAATGACAAGCGTATTATCTTATAACGCAAAGGATATCCACTAATAAAAAAAATAGCACAAATGAGAGTAAAGTATATTAGATGCGAAATCTCATTGAACTGGCTCGTTGATGGTTTACAAACATAGTAGGAAATATTTCTCAATTGTGTAAATCACTTCAAACACAAACACACTAATTAATGAAGGATATAAGCAACGTATGTTACTTGAATTAAAGGGATAAAAGTAAGGAGAACGTACAAGCTTTTATCTGACCGAAATGGTTGTTTTTATTTATGTCTTTCATCAGCTCATCCAGCTTAATCTTAAAAACACGTGAAATAATATCAGGTCGATCACATAATGGCTGACCAGGTATGTGTTCTTGAACATGACGCTCAATCTCTAGCCCTTTCAGATTGCAAGTCATCATAAGAAATAACCGGAGTTCTACACCATCGACATATGGCCATTGCATCTAGATATTACTGAATCATATACCTAGGCCCACCGGTAAAAGATGAAGGCAATATGAATCTTCGACCAATACCTTCACAAGTTGTTTCCCCAATTCATATACGGTTATGCAAGCCGTTATACAACTCAGAACGAATAGTATTATGGTTTTTCTTATACCGGTCTAAATCATGATCAAGCACCGCATTATAAGAGTCCATAATGTATGTGTGAAACAAATGGCCTGCTTTGCGCAACATGTCCCCTTCGTTCTTTCTAACATGTAGACGGAAGCAATAATATTCCCTCAAGCTAAATTTTTTCCTTTTATTGCCACCACCAGTAGATAGAGGGATGTTCAAATGAAATCCATCTTCTCCATATGGAAAAAGCAATGGATACTGCACAGACATAAAGCTTAGATGAAGTTCACATATGCATTTGACGATTCATGTACCCTACTCTTCAATAAGAATATCACGCCAGTCTGTGGGTGCACCATCCCCTGGTATCAACGCATCAACTTCAGATGCGGATGGTAAATTGTATTATCTTCCATCCTTTTTCCTTGTACTAAGCAATGTAAGTTTCATAGGATGAATTAACGATGCATTAAACCTATTCTTAGCCATCCTAAATGCCTGTACTAATGAGTTACTAACATCAAGCATAGCTATCAGTTCCTGAACTAACGCCCTAAGAATACTTTGATCAGAAGATATAGGAACACATTGCCTTAATGCATAAAATTAATTATCAACCTCATTCTCTGTGTCATAGATATACAATTATGAAAATCTAGGACGACCGTCTTCATGTGTAGGTAACAACGACCCAATTCTATAATAGTTATGTCCATTTAATCGATAAGTATAAGGACCTCCACCATCATTTACTCGGGAATTTATCTTTCCCCCCTATTGACATGAAAGAAAACATCGCATTAAGAAGCTTAATATTTTTCCTAAACACTTTCAATCTTTGGTCCCCATTGTAATCCATCAGTTCACTTAAAAGACGACGAGCAGGTGTAAGCAGCGGTATTTGTACCTTTCCTTCACTATAACATAGCGAGAATTTAGGATTGTGCAGGCTGTATGTTTTAATAGTGTGTTTTGCATACCACAGTACAGCTCCACAATATGAGCATGTTCGGTCTACAATCCCACAATCGAAATACTCTAAAGGATTAGCTGAAATTATATGAAACAAATGAACATCAATAATGGAAAATCTAATTACAGTTAAAAGAAAAAAATCAAAAAATGTTGGCTTGAAACAATTACATGTAGCCCTTCAATGCCGAGTGACAACAGGAGAAGAAGATGGAATGTTCCCCCCAGAATATATGATGCATTAGTTGGATGTAGAATGGAAGAATTACATTGGGAATTTAAAACGCTACTACTTATTTGGTTTATATGAACCACATTGCCATCACCATGAACTATTGTACGGGATGAAATAAGGACATGAGAAGTCTGTTGGCTTGGTACAATTGTAGAATCACTACATCCAATTGAATCCACACAAGACTGAGCGGCAGAATCAGCAACATAATTCATACGCCTTGGACGTCCACGTGTTGGATAATTTGTAATATCATCACCAAAACCTGAAACCCGTTGTCTTTGGGGACATCGTCTTCAGGGACGTCCTCGACGTGAAATGCTCTGAGTATATTGAGAAGGAGTTAAATTTCGGGTGACTGTAGCTTGTGTTGAGCTCAAACGCATATAATTCGACTCACCAAAGCATTTTCATCATTAACCATGATAACATAATCTAATCTTCTTGAACAATCTTAATCATTAAATTGCAATGATATCACTTCACAAATAACAAATTTAGATACTGAGAACTTATTCGAACAACACTACTTCTTTGCATAAATAATTTGTTATTTACATCAACAAAAAGATACTAACGTATCAATTAACTGTGAATAACATATTATGTTGAGGAAACACAACCAATATAACTAATTTTACAAAACGAAACATACTAACATATCAAATTCAATAACAAAAAAAAAACAATCCACTTGCAATGTCCTACTTGTCCATTTTTTTAAACAGTCCACTTGCAATATCCTGGTTGTATATACTAAAAGAATCAAAGTCAATCACAAAAAAACACTTGGTTTTAATACATCATAAGCACCCTAAATATGACTTTAAAACTACTCACCATGATCACAACTTCAGTTTAACAAATCCACATGCCTGTATATAGGAAAATTACATTTCAATACAAACATAAGTATTTGAAAACATTAACATAATAATAATAGTACCATTGTTTTTCCATCTCAACAACTTTAAAAAGTTTACTAAACATCTTAAGGAAATAAGAAAACCAAACACAAACATGATCTTAGTTAGGTACGCTTAAAGAACATTACAAACTTCTGATAATCTCTCCTTTCGTTATCTACAAATGCAAGAACTACAAATGCAAGAACTTCAGGTAGAGAGCTCTGCAAATGCACATCATTGTCATTAGGTTCCTTATAATACTTCAAAGCTGTATTTCCAACATCACTCTGCCCCTCAATTCACAGGTTTTCAATATGCTCCTTCCATTGTTTGACATCAAGATTTAGCAGCCTCCTTAACACAACTAGATCCATATCTATTGTACACAAGTTACCATCTTTTTCCTCCAAGTACAAAACAATCTCGTGCATGTAAGATTCGACGGTCAGCCTAAAACATGAACTCATACGTACTTATTAAAAACACATAACCAAATAGAAGTTATACGCTGGAACTCACAACAAAAATATTTATATACAAACTTTATGCAATGACATTAAATTGATTGAAAAAAATAACACATCATAGAACACTTGACAGGGTTCCCGTACTCGAATAACTACATTTTCATACAATGTATAAAAGGATCAAAAGCGAGGAAAAGGAATAAATATTATACTTTTGTCGTATTTTGGTTTGAAAATATTAATCGAAAATTTAGGTGAAATTGGCCATTGAATTTACCAATAAACCCTAGTACACCATAACGAATGTACTTTGCCAAACAATTTAGCACAACAATCAAAACAGGTTCAAGCAATACCTTCGATTCGATGACGAAGCCATCTATATATAATCCAATTGCAGATAAAAAATGGTTAACGAACTGTGTGTTATTGCCAAGAAGATAATCGAGAAAGATGCTCTGAGCCTCTCTACACAGGATAAAGGGAGGTCGAAAAGTCAATAGGTCTAATATTAGGGATCTGAACTACATGAGTAAATGACTCGACCCATAAACAATTGTCCTGAACATTGTACCACAAATAAATTTTTATATACATGTGTACTATAATATATTAACTCATATAACATTTATAATTATAATTATCAATTTTATAACATTTGTTTATTTAATATTTGTATTATAGTTTCTTATAAATTACATTATACACATATAGGTAACGCAATTGCACTACACACTAACAAATTCCAAATACCAACATAAACTTCATAATAATTATTATACTCAATAAAACACAACAACATAAGTGCATACAAACAACACATAACTCACAACTGGAAAGTCGCTTAACAACCCAATACAAATTACAATAATATTGTACTTTCATTACGAGCTAAAGTGATTAACAAATTTATCCAAATGCTCATTTTGATAATGTATTCTTGATAGCAAAACATCAACAGAATCCTTTAACTTCGCATCACGTACATTTGCTTAATGATGGTACATCATGGCTGCAGTTTTCATATCACTGGCTGGCTCAATCTCAAACATTTGCATATTGTTAATCCGTTTTTCTTCATCACCAATTATGCAACACTTTTGAATATTCAAATCAATCCGTCTTTCATTTTGTTTATTGATTTCTTCTTTTGAGTATGATGCTATTTCTTGAATGTAATCTGCTACTTTGAGCCTATCATAGCAAAAAAATCCAATTATTCAATATAGAACCCCATGAAAGCTCATGTTCAGCTGGAAATTTGGAAAGATTTGCGGAAACAATCCCTTGACAACACTATCTACCACGGAATTCGTCAAGCTTATGTAGAAAAACATCACATGTTGATTCTAGTATATACATTCCCACCAACCATTGTCAAGTACATTTCCATTCTTTTCCTCAGCCAATCCATACAAAATGATTAACTGCTGCTGGTCGCCCTGGAGGAGGTCCGGGTGCTTCTACAACAACGTTCGGATGAGATGAAGACCCTCCTTGACTCAGTTCCGGACCTCTAAGGTCTTCGGTGGAATGGTTTACCCACAGGTGAAACTATGTTTTTGGTAAGATGTTGAATGTTAACATGTTAATGCTTAGGGTTTAAGAAACAATGGTTTGATATTTTGCTTATTTTGTAAAAATCGATGACAGCCAACGTTGATATGAATTAGGGGTATTATTTCATGCATAGCACAAACTATAACACACAAAATAATTAACAGATATGGTATACCTTGCATTAGACGACGATTTCATTTCGATGGTTATTTTCGATTTCATCGTTCAAGTTGTAACGATTAGAGTACTAACAGTTAGATAGGAGCAATAGTTCGCATATAACAATTCAAAATAGGGTTCTTCCGGTAAAACAAATATTGCATCTGATTTGATAGAGATTCGAAAACAAAAAATTAGAAATCCACCCCTCTACTTAACCATTTGCTAAATTGGGCACTCATATACAGCAAACAAAGAAGTATGATGTAATATATATATATATATATATATATATATATATATATATATACATATATATATATATATATATATATATATATATATATATATATATATATATATATATATATGTATATATATATATATATATATATATATATATATGTATATATATATATATATATATATATATATATATATGTGTATATATATATATATATATATATATACATACATATATATATATATATATATATATATATATATATATATACATACATATATATATATACATACATATATATATATATATATATATATATATATACATATATATATATATATATATATATATATATATATATATATATATATATATATATATATATATATATATATATAAGTACATTGCTATTTTAGACATATGTAAACACATTCTTATATAATCTAAAAAATCCCCTTCCTCCCGCAATTCTTATATAAAACAAAATTTTCAATCAGCACCACGTCGTGCTGATTTTCAACTTACACGATTCATGTTAAACTGGATTGATCATCCGTAATACGCTTACATGATGTTAAAGGGTCGTCACCCTATAATTCCTAGCAGCCCTGTCCCACTCCATTAACAAACATCTGCTGCATCTTCAGCGTCTTCCAATGCCAATGCATTTAGTTTATCTAATTTATCCAATTCAAAAGCTGCTGCTGCTAAAGGTCAATCCCATCCCCGTTCATAACGAACCTCCTACAAGGTGAGTGTATAGATTCATTAAAGTGAGCTAATACAAACATACCATCAACAAAAAAACCAAAAACCATACACTAAATACTTACATTGGGAATTTGGAAAATATACATCCGGATTACACGATTCATGTTAAACTGGATTGATAATCTCTACCACGCTTACATGTTGTAAAGTAATTGTCACCTTGTAATTCCTAGCAGCCTAGTCCCACACCATGAGCAAACATCAGCTGCATCTTCAGCGTATTCAAATGCTGATGCATTTAGTTTATCTAATTTATCCAATTCAAAAGCTTCTGTTGTTGAAGATCAATCCCATTTAATTCATAAAGAACCTCCTACAAGATGCATGTATAGATTCATTAAAGTGAGCTAATCCAAACATATCATCAACAAAAACCATAAACCATATACTAAATACTTACCTTGGGAATTTGCCAAATGCACAGCCCGGTGCAGCTTCTTATGCCAAATGAGAAACAATAAAACAACCTAATTGTTACATGCTAGCCAAATAAAACTTCAAAATTACAACTCAAAAATAAACCAAGTAAACCAACCTTGGCATTTTCCATAAGCAAGACTTCAAATTTTAAATTCCAAAATATTTACTGGAGTTTTCAAAAGTAATTTAACACCACAAACACAAAAAAGCGACATATCCTGAAACTTAACAAATTTAATACTCTTCATCATAATCATATGGAATACGAAACACCCTTTTCCTACTTTTATTAACAACAACAGGAAAGTCATCATCAATATCTGATTCATAACATGCGTCCTCTTTTTTCAAAGACTTTAACACTTCATCTTTAAAAATGTCAACATCAACAACCTCATCCGACTTCCGGTTAGCAAGTAACCGAGTATGCTTCACCTTTTTTGCGTGATTAAGCTCCTGTTATAAAGAAAACACATCCAGAATACATTATTTCTCATACAACATAACCACAACAATAGCTCATCATTTAATGCACTTTCCAAATGTGATCGGTAAGGCTTGAAACTTTCCCCGCAAAAAACATTTGGTACATCATCACACTTCCCGAAGTTCTGCATAATAATCAGGTCATCAAAATAATTAAAATTTTCATCTTAGAAACCATAACCATTATTATTTAATCACATAACGTACATTCTCAGTCTGCTCTTCAAAAGATTCACTCTTGGTTACCACATCATTGTATATTGTAATTTCGTCGTCCTACATAATTATCAAGTCATCAACATGGTTAAACTTTTAATATTACCAAACCACAACCATTACTATTCAATCGCATTACGTACCTTGTTAGACTACTCTCCAGAACTTTGACTCTTGGTAACCACATCATCCACGGAGAAACTATCCTACAGTAGAAAAAAAAACTCGAATACAAACAAATATTCGTATTCATGTGAGAACTTCAATATAAAAATAAGACACTCAAACACACCTTGATGACCTCAATAGTATCGACAATTAACTTGCACACTTCCTCATCGGACCTTTGCTTGTAGGGTAGACCCTCCATGTATATCGTATGCTCCAACTACGTAAACTAAAAAAAAAACATATGTTCTATCTATATATAAGTAGCAGCATCAATATAAAAATCGTCAACCTCCCATACGTGGGTCTGAACTAAACCCACGACCTGAAGATTCCCCACAAAAAGTGAAGACTCAAAATAACCACCACTTCTAACCGTATGGGGAGATTTAACACGGCTTAGATTGAAAGTTGGGAAGATCGAATGACGAGACTCATTGGAGGAAAAATAGGACTCATCGGGAACAATAGAGATATAATTTCAAAATAATAGTTGTAAAACGGTGAATATTTCCTCTTCTGTAGACACCATAAACTTCAGTCTACCTGTAGTATTATCACTTTCAGATCAATGGCGACACTCTGAGATATTATTCGGCAATGGCCAGTTTTTGTAGCTGATATGTTAAAGTAGTAAAAGTAAGTTGAAAACTTCAAATGCTATATAGTTTTGTATAATTTTTGTTGCCCTCTCAATAGTGGTGATTATGTCACAGTTTGGTCATGTAACATCAAGTTATCTTAATTTCCACAAAACATAAGGCACGTTTGATTGTGGAAATTTTCCAGCTATCTGTGAAAATTTTCCGATGAAAATAAAATTTTTGAAAACATGTTTATTTGATTTAGTTTTCAAAAAATTTCCAAGAAAAAAATTTCAAGCTTCTAAATTGTTTGTAAATTAAAAAAATGCTTTCTACAATTTTCCAAAGTTTAGTTTTCTAAAATTTTTTAAAATATAAACATACACACATCCCATCTCCAACCACACCTCCACATCTCAATTTTTTTGTGAAATCTCCAACAAAATCTCATTATTTTGAGTCAAATTATTTAAAAGTCTCAAAGTTAATTTTATTTACTGAAAAAGACAACATGCAGACTAAAGTATTTAGTTTAGCCATTTCTTCCGATTTACCAGGTTTCCTAAATTGAAAATCTCCAATAAAATTCAACTATTTTGGATCTGTTTATAAAAAACTCCTATTATTTTGTGTAAAAAAAATTCAACATTGAGACTTTTTCATAAATTGACCAAAAATAGTGGGACTTTAGGAAACCTAGTAAATTGGAGATAAATTAACCCAAATAATTGGACTTTATTGGAGATTTCCCTTTTTTTAAGATGTTCATTAAAGAATTTTTTGAAAAAATGGGTTGTTTGGGTTATGTTTGTAAAATGGGGCTTTACCCATATGAAAATTTCAAATTTACATAAATGGTCCTTGGAGTTTTATGATGTGTTATATATTTGGTTTTTATAAATTTTAATTTTGTTTTCAACATTCACTAATATATACATGGTATAAATTTTTTCAAAATATATTATTGAACTTTATATATAAGATTTGATAAAGAAAAAACTGCAAAAATGGTCCCTGTGGTTTACACTTTTTTAGAAAACTGGTCCAAACGTTTAAAAAATTGTAGAAAACGTCCTTTTGACAATGTTTCGTTGTGGATTTGGTCCCTGGCCAAACTGAAATGTCTTTTTTGCCCTTTTAATTTCTTTTTTTCTTTTTCTTTTCAATTATAAATCAATTTTATTAACTAAAAAAAGTTATTTAAATCCAATCCCCACCCCTACCGATCCCCAACTCTCACTCTCTCTCTCTCTCTCTCTCTCTCTCTCTCTCTCTCTCCCCTTCCTTTCCAAATTAAAAAAACCCAGATGAAATTGTTCAAGCTCGATTTTTTATTCAAGCTTTTCGAGATCTATGGAATGGTCCCTGCTGCATTTTTCTTATTTATCTTTAATGAGTTTCTTTGTATTGCAGGTCCCCTCGACTTCATCGACCAGATCCACTCGACTTTGAAACACACACACACACATTTAAACGCACACACTGAAACACATTCACACAAACTGAAACCTGCGACTCAAACACACATATTCAGACCAATTGGATTTGAAACACACACATACATTGATCACATCTAGAGAGTGAACTGTGTTGAGTTTTAGGATCTAGTGAGAGAAAGTGAAGCAGATGGAGGGGACAACAATGGTGGATCGCCAAAACGAATGCAAGATTTATAAAGAAACCTGCTTACTGAATCACACGCCTTCATTTTGTCCAGGATTGGCTTAATCAAAACCCTTTCTTACATACCTCATCGTTGTACTGGACAAATGAGTGCTTGGAATCAATTTTTCTTGACCATAGTGTAATTAACGAGGTTTTCTCCGCTGCTGATTGAGCTTGGTAGGAGTGTGTGGATCGTTGAACGCGATTAATTCCTCATCCTGGTCAGACGCGACTGATTCTCGCAAATCGATTCCTCATCTTCGAAATCGAACTTCAAAAATCGATGCTTGTGGTGGATTGAACCGACTGCCGGCGTATGATTCTCACAAATTGATTCTCACAAATTGATTCCCGTATTCTCACAATCGAACTTCAAAAATCGATGCTTGCAGTGGCTCCATCACCGTTATTAGCATAAGATCGGCGCCCCTTCTTTTTCTGCATACCGGAATGCCTCCACCATGCCTGAACTACAGCAGCTCCGACGGCTTGCTGCCGTGGCCGGTGGTCTTCCAAACTCAGTAAAACGCAGCAACAGTTGCTCCTTACTTCGTGTTGATGAAAGTCGCTACCCACAGAGGCTAAAACCGAGCTCCGATCAACCTTTGCTGCTCTAATTTTTGTGAATCGCACCTAATGGGTGCGTGTGTCTGTGTTTTGCTCGTAATCCTTTCTTCCCGATCTCCCTTTTCTTTTTCTTCCTATCTCAAATACGACGGCGGTGAGACTCGATACACACAGTCCGGCGATGGATCCGGTGGGATTGAAGACTCACAGTCGACGGTGAATAGAGAGAGAGTAGGGAAAAGAGAAGAGAGAGAGGGGGAGGGGATGTCGGTAAATGAGGGTTGGGTGGAGACTTTTTATGTTTTTGAATTATTAAAAAATCTAAATGGTAAAAAGAAAAAGAAAAAAAAAACTAAAAGGGTAAAATAGACATTTCAATTTGGAAAAGGACCAAATTCACGTATAATGTTTCTGAAAAGGACGTTTTCTCTAATTTTTTAAACGTTTGGATCAGTTTCCTGAAAAGATGTAAACCACTGGGACCATTTTTGTAGTTTTGTCTTTGATAAATTATATCACTAAATTTTTGGAAAAGGACCAAATTCACGTATAATTTTTGGAAAAGGACCTTTTCAATTTGGAAAAGGACCAAATTCACGTATAATTTTTGTAGTTTTGTCTTTGATAAATTATATCACTAAATTTTTTTATTGTAATATCTTCAAATAAATACAAATATCAAATATTATTAAAATTATATATAATAAATAAATGTATACATATTATTAAAAATGGACAAAAAGTAAATAAATATATAAATTCCATATAAAAATGGTCACTATTCATTTGAAAACTCATAAAAAGTTTCTGAGTGAATTGTCTTATCATTTGTTTTTAATTGCATATATGTACCTGTTTTATGCTATAAATTACACTTGCTCAATTGAGTTCTTTCACACTTCTTTGATATTACCATTCTCATTTTTACATAATCCTCTAATATTTGCAATATTAGTTCTTTCATAACTCGAACAAAATGTATGCATTTTCATCTAACTATCTCGCATATTTGATATAAAATGTTTAATTTAGGAGACAAACTTCCATTGTTTATCATATATTTTGTTTTGCATTTTGATTTTCTTATATTGATTATCATGGCTCTAAATCATCCATTTATGATCAATCTATATTGGGGTGATAATTTTGAATATGAGTATGGCTTTTATTATCGGTGATGAATCAACGTTGACTGCTTCAAATATTCTTAGGCATAAAATACAGTATGAACAATTTAAACATTTGGTTTATGCACATGTTGAAGTTGAAAAAACTGCTTATAAGTTGAATATGTCACTATGTTACCAATAATATGGGAGATCTAATATGTCACCCCTCGTAAATGATTCATCGTTAGACATGATGTATTATTTACCCGAGAATGATGAAAATTATGGGGGTCAAGTTTATGTTGAAATTTAAAGAATATTGCCGCCAACAAATGCTAGTTTTAGATCTCCTTCGTAATGTTGAAGTACCATTTCCTTTGCCTAGTGATGATAGATTTGAGGAAAATAATGAATTTGGGTTCGCTGTCCTCTGATTCTGCTCGCTGTGATGAAAAGGAGCTGACAATGCCGATAGGAAATGAGATGATTACTAGTTGGAACTTCTCTCCCGATTTGGCCTGTGTGAAGTAGTGAGTCATTAAGTAGCATTAGGATGATTCTGCTGATGCAAGCAACACTCCGATTGTGAACTTTATGAATGATATTGGAAATGTAAGAAACAATGACATAGAATACTTAGAGGGCAACATTCAAATAGATCTTTGGAAGGAATCAGAAAATAAAATTAGGCTAGGAATGCAATTTGAAAGTAAGTTGCAAGTGAAAAGGCAGTGACACTTTGGTCCATGAACCAAAATAGAGAGTTTGAAGTCTAGGAAAGTAAATTAGTAAATGGGTAGCAAAATGTAAGACTTTAGGAGATAGAGGAGAAAGCTCTATACACCACCATGTCAATGGTATATTCATGCAATTAAGAATAATGTCATCATATGAGGCAAAATACACGTTGGGTGGATGTACATAATGGTTTTGGATATTGCATTGGCAATAATAATAGAAATTTGAACTCTGCAACTATTGCCTCATACATTCTCCATTCAATTAGAAAAGATTATGCTTATCCGGAAAAACATATACAAGTGGATATTAATAATAGTTTGAATGTTGATGTTTCTTATGAGAAGGCATTGCATGGTAAGAGAAAAGTCATAGAGACTATTTATGATACTTGGGGGAGTAACTCTGTTGAGTTTCCTAAGTACATTGTAGCTATGTAGTCTTCAAGCCATGATACAAATGTCAAGTGGTTTCATAACTCAAATAGCACATCACAGGTAGCGACATTCAAATATATATTATGGGTTTTTTGACCAGCTATTAATTCATTCCATTTGTGTCCACCTGTTACTTATGTCGATGGTACTCATTTGAAGGGTTCGTATACAGGAAAAATGTTGGTTAATGTGCCAAAAGATGCTAACAATAATATATTGTCGGTTGTTTATGTTATTGTCGATGAGGAGACTATATACAGAACCAATCATGGTATTAGACTAGAGAACGTCAAGAGGCCATTGAGGACTTAAAGGGAGCCATGAGCCATCATGGCAGATCTGGTGTTGGCGTTGCTATCATGTTCACTCCTACTTACATATGAGACATCGCTAGCCATCCGTTTTATCTCATCAAGCCTTGTATGTATGTCCTGGATTTCCAAGCATTGCCAGCCGGTAATAGCCGAAGGCAAAACAAGGGGGCCAGGATGATCAAGAAAGATCAAACCAATTTGAACCGCTCACATCACATTAGTAGTAGCGTAAAGGCCGTAAGCCGGGCTGATGATGGTTTTTGACCAATTCATATATTTTGTTGCTCAAAATAGACAATCATGTGTTATTTCAGACATGCATCAAGGAATAATTCATGCAATGTCGAATCTACAGGAATGGAAAAGCCATTAGCATATCATTGCTTTTGTCTCCGACATATCAAAAGAAATCTAATGAAAAGGTCAAGAACTTAAGCGTTAAAAGATTTTGTTGGGATTGGTAGCACCACACAAAAAGGAAATTCATTAATAGATAAAATAAATAAAAGCAATCAATATTGAAGCCTGACAGTATTTAAAGCAAATTGACAAAAGTCAATGGTGTATTTGTTGGATCTATACGCTCAAGAATCATTTTAGAATTATATTTGCCAATAACATATGATTCTATAGGGTCACACCTTTAGCAAGTTGTCAGTTAATGATTATTTATTATAATTTGATTACTAATAAATATTATCAACTCTTGTATTTAATTGGGAAATTATTACTTTATGTAAATAATATATTCTAGAGAGAAAACAACTAATAATTCATAAGGTTTGAATTTATAAGTTCTGTAAATTATTTTGGACTAGTTAGAGTTCATTTATAGAATGTTACAAAATACAAACACATGTTATTAAATAAGATGGAATAAAAGACAAACTAGCTTTGACTTTTGGTGGTCATTACCATGGGTCCTCCATGGCATGGGTGAGTTTGCTTGTGAAGCAACCTCTTACACCTCCATGCTTATTTCAAGAACCATGCTCTGACTTGATGGTATGATGGTCTTAAGAAACATTTGTGCAAGTATATAAAGAAATGAATAACTAGTTTATCGATATTCTTCTTTTCTTTCTTTTTATCTCTAAAAGTTGAGATTTTCTTGGCTTCTTTCCCTCTTTCCATCTTACAAAGGTTGTGTAGATTTAACTCTTATAAGTTGATTCTCATTTAAGACTAATTTGGTATTAGTTCTTGGAGGATTAAGAAGTTCTTAATACAAGAGAAGACTAGCATATTTGGTGGCTAATACTTGTTGGTGGATACATTATAGAGAAACTTTTTCTTGAGTTTTTGCCATATTCATCAACTCCCCAAAACCAAGTGGGATCAAAGTCAACAAAGGTTGTATTCCTAACATCCTATGTGTTGTCATAATTTTTATAGTTTATGTAATTGGATCTCTTGGTGGTTTTGTTAAAATGGTCTTAAAATAATAGTTATTTTAAAATTGCTTTCGTTGCTGCATAAAACTGTTTTATAAAACGGATAGTTTCTAGCTTCCCAAAACCCATCAGTGGTATCAGAACCTCTTTTACATATTAGAAATATTTATTATCATGTATGATAACCTTTGGTTTTGGAAAATATGCTTGATATTTCTTTTGGCAAAGAAATCACCAAATATATTTTCTTTGACAACTCGTAGTTTTATAATTAGTATTTTTTGTTATGCAACCATTTTTTTCATGCATGTGGTTGTATAAAGTTAACTTAGAAAAACAAAGTGTTTTTTGTATATTTCATATGTTGTTGTGTATAAACAAGCCATTAGGACCATTGTGTTGTGTTTGGATGATATTTATTTATTCAAAAGATATAATAGATAAATATGTATTGTTTCATTTGTTTATTTTGTATGTAATAAATTAGTTAGACTAGTTTTATTCATTTTACCAAATGTAACAAGTTGAAGAAAGTACCAACTTTTGAAGATTTGTTATGTCTTAACCACTTGAGACTATAATCCCAACATTAAGCTTCTACTCTTGGTTTTGGACTTACTATGGTCTTAATGGTTTAAGTGTCATGACATCTACAACACATGGTTCCTCCAAATTCTTTTTGCAAGCAAGAGTTCTCTTGGCAAGCGGGAGCTTGAAGACTTTTTGAAGTGTCCCTTAAGTTCTTTAGAAATGACTTAATAATTTCTTGTGTTGGCTCACAAAAATTATTACTAGAATATAGCTTGGTTTATACACTTTTGATGCATGCTTGTGAAGTTTATTTTTTAAGTTGTTATATGTTGTGTTTTATGTATGAAAATGGTTTCTAGATGATAAATAATAGTTTGTCAAAAATTACCATCACTTGGAGTTTAAGAAATAAATATTTAAAAGATAATTTAAGAAGTTTATAAGTGAGTTTTCGTTAAAGTGTTTTAAAATGTTTAAAACTGAGTGTTTGTTAAAAATGGTTTTTATTGGAAAATTTTAATAGTCAACTTTAAAATATTTAAAATAGTTTAAAATATGTTTAAACTAAATCTAAACTCCATATATTTTATAATAAACAAGAGTTTTAGAAAAAGACTAAAATACGGTTTATTGCGTAACGTCAAACTATAATACTAGGTATTGTTTTTACGTGGAAACTTTATATATGATATTAGTTTTTAAAATTTAACGCATTGTGTTGATATTATGTTTTATGCATGTTTAATGTGATTTAGAACACAATTATGATCACTTGGTTTTAGTTTATCAAAATATGAACTTTTATCATAAGATGTATAAAAATGAGTTTGTAAATAAAAATGAGTTTTATTCTACAAATTCATAAGGTCATAAGAATGAATCTTATATCAGTAGGAGCTCTTGACTATCAGGGCTATGACAATCAATTTGGATATGGCACCTAGAAGTTGTTAAAAGGAGTTATTTTTGTTGCAAGGGAAAAACTCTATGGCACCCTTTATAAAATCCATGTAACATTACTTCAACCTAGTCTTAATGTTTTAGAAGAAGAAACATCACCAAACTTGTGGCACAGAAGACCAGGCCATATGACTATGAAGGGATTGATGACTCTTGCCAAGAAAAAGTCCATTTCAATGGAAAAAGATGTTGCCCTAGATCTCTATGAATACTACCTATTTGGGAAACAACAAAGAGTTTCCTTTAGTTCCACAAGAAAGAACTAATCTGAGTTGTTGAGCCTTGTCATGTTAGACGTGTGTAGACCCACTGAAGAAGAATCTCTTGGTGGAAGCAGGTATTTTGTGACATTCATCGACAATGCATCACGGAAAGTATGGGCTTATTGTCTCGGGTCGAGGGATCAGGTCTTGGACCGCTTTAGAGCTTTTCATGCAATGGTGGAAAGATAAACTAGTAAGCAATTGAAATGTTTATGATCAGATAATAGAGGTGAGTACTATTCTCGTGAGTTCTCTACATATAGCACAAAACATGTTATTAGGCATGAAAAGACTGTCCTACGAACCCCATAACATAATGGTGTAACAACACGAATGAATCGCACCCATTATTGAAAGGTCTAATGCATGCTCAGTATGGCTAAATTGCCAAAGCATTCTAGGGCGAACCTGTATTGACAACCTGTTATCTAATAAATAGGCCACCTTTAGTTCCGCTGACTTTTGAAGTTCTAAAGAAGATATAGACAAGTAAGACATAACATATTCTCACTTGAGAATGTTTGGGTGCAAGGCATTTGCATATGTGTGGAGTTGAAGAGTTTGGGTACATGCTATGAGACTCAAAACTAAATAAGGTTATTTGAAGCTGAGATGTTGTTTTCTATGAAAACCAATATTTTGATTTCAATGCATTGTATAGCAAGCAGCAAAGCTACAAAGTTTCAAAAATAATATCTGAAAAGAAGGATGATTTTCCGACCGAAGAACAGAATGATGAAGTTGATGATATAGATCAAGAAGGCGATGAGTAGGGGACCTTCAACCTCTTGATACTTCAAATCCAGTGCCTGAAGCTGTAAATGAAGCAACTCAATATCAAATATCAGAACAAGTCCCTGTTCCATCAACAGGATATATGACTTCAAACAACATCCTACTTACCAGCGAGCGGCAGCCAAAGAGCTTTCAGGAAGCTCCATCTCATATTAGCAAAGCCAATTGCCAAAAGGCCATGGAAGAAGAAATGAGTTCTTTGTAGAAGAATCAAACATATAAGTTGGTGAAACTCCCCAAAGGAAAAAAAAGCCTTTAAAACCAGTGCATTTTCAAGTTGAAGAAAGATGGTAAAGGAAACATCATGAAGTATAAGGCAAGACTCGTTGTCAAAGGGTTCAAACAAAATGAGAAAATTAACTTGGATGAGATTTTTTCACTGGTTGTGAAGATGATGTCTATTCGAGTTATACTCAGATTGGTTGCCAGTCTAGATCTTGAACTTGAGCAAATGGATGTGAAAATTGAATGGTTTTGCACAATCAATGAACAACAAAATTCCTAAGTTCACATGCAACCCTAGAAAAGATCTATGTTTTCTTCTATGAAGATATAAACTAAAAACCTAAGGCCAACATTTATTTTTAAAGATCAAAATAAGAATTAACCAACCTTTTGGTCTTGTTCTTGAAGCTAACAGCAAACAGATCCTGCCTCAAATGCAAGTCACACCCAAAGCAAAGGAGAAGAGAGTCCAGCAGAGTAACAGAGAGTAGAGGGAGGCGTAAATTTCAGGGTGCCAGGGGGGTTCCTTTTATAGCCTCCTAGGGTTACACCTGAAACCCTAGAGGAGCCTCCAAAGTGGGCTAGCCTGTTGACCACTTGGACCAGATCCCTTAAACCCTAATTAGGGTTTTTGCCAACCCTAGAGGGAGCCTCCAGGGTGGTGCCACTTTTGGCCCCTGGCCAGTGGCTTTCCAGTTATTCAACTATTGAATAAATACAAACCAGTCCCTGCATATATAATTAATTAATTTAATCACTAAATTAAATACAATTAATTCTAGATTAAATCTTAATTAATTATTATAGTTTCTAATTAATATATTAACACTTAAATATATTAATAAAATATTTATTTATTTCTATTGATTTATTAAACAATTAATAAATCAACATTTCTCTATACTGAACTCTACACTAATCCTCCAGCTTTGAGGGCAACCCAAATAGACTTTGCTTCAATTAACAAGATAACCACAATTATAAGTCATGGCTTAGACACCAAATCCAACAGTCTTCCACTTGGATAAGTTGACAACGCCTAGTAATATCAAATATTTAGTCGTTGTTGAGCCTTATTCTTAGTGGAATTATATCATATATATCGTAGTATTCTCACTTTTCATGCCAGCACTTGTTTGGAAAGAAAAAATGGAAACAGGGACCAAAAGCGTGCAATTTGGAAGAAGTTTGAAGATCAAGGCAAAATCAGGCGAAGACGTACGCGCGCCGCGGAATTCATCAAGGCGCGACGCGGTTATGAGGCGGTGGAGAAAATTTAAATGCCGATAAAACGGGGATAAACCCGCACGCGCGCCGTGGGATCCACTTATGCGCGGCGCGGTTTCGAGATTTTTGCAACTATAAATAGAGGCTATTAGGTCGAAAAAAGTAGCAAAGACCTGGTGTGAAATCGACCCCCAAGGCTCTTTGACTCCGACATTTAGCTTCAGCAACCATCTTTTGGTATTTTCATGTTTTTATCTTTAATTTTCAATTAGTTAAATAGTTAGTGATAGTTGGCTAGTGTCTTTGGGAGTGACAACCATTGACATTGAGTCTTGATTTCTATTTTTAATAGTTTGGTTACTGTTTTAGACCTTTTGGATCTGATTTGGTTAATGGTAATCATTTGGTTTATGTTAATTGTTTAGTTTTTCGGTGTTTATGCTTGTGAATGTATTTTTGAGTGATTGGATTGTGTTTGATGTTTGGTTTGCCCTTGATTGCTTTTGATTTGGAGATGTACTTCTAATTTCAATAGGTAACAAGGTTTAGTTAGTAGCTTAGTTTAGTTACTGCTTGCTTGGAATTGTTTTAGTTTATGATTTTTTGGGATTGTTTGGAAAAAGTTAGGAACTAGGTCCTCTGACTGTAGCGTGACACTGTAGTTGGTAATCTGTCACCTGTCTCGACCACGTAACTCCTGTGGATCGACCCTGACTTCCACTGTGCTAAGTGTGCGTGTTAGGTATTTTCTTATTTTTGACCGCATGACGACCGCTGCGATGTCAAATTTTGGCGCCGTTACCGGAGAGTTGTGAGCTTGAGAATAGGTGATCTGTAGGGCTTTTAGTTTCTGAATTTTGGTTTTGATTTTTGAGATTTTAGTTAGTTAGTAATTTTGCTTTTTGATTTTTTTCGGGCGTGTTGCACTTGTGCATGCGTACCCGTAGGGGTGAGCAATTATCCCCTTTGAGTTTTGACTCAGAGATTGAGTGAACTGCGCGCAAGATCCGTGCACGTAGGCGTTTAAATACAATGAGTTTTAGTAATGTCAGTAGTAGTATAGTGAGTGTTGCCCAGGAACCCTCGGGTGAGGCAACGGGGATGTCATTTATTCCCCCAATTTCAGAGTTTCATATTGGGAGCACGAGTGCTACTGGTAGTGCAGCTTCAGCCCCTGTACATATACCATCATGCACTCTGCCGCCGATTCCGCCATTTCAACCTTTATCCCAACCACAATCCACAAACCCATTTACATCTGCCATGTCTTAGGGAGCGCCGACCTGTGATGGCACCCTAGTATCTAGACAGCAGACACCCATTTCTCAACCCATTTCACAACCACCACCAGTACTTTTCAAACCACATTCCAACCTATACCACCGCATCAACAATACCAGCAACCTCCTCAGCAGCAGTACCAGTATCAAGAGACTGAGGAGAGGTATGAGGATGAAGACGAATGATGGGTTTGAAAGGTTTTATGCAAATCTATGAACTAAAAACCTTAAGTTCACATGCAACCTAGATTGGATCTATGTTTTCTTACTTTGAACATGTAACCAATTCCTAAAGGCCAAACAAAAATTAACTAAAAGAATAAAACAGAAAAACTAACCTTTAGTTGTTTCTTGCAAGCTAAGCAGCACAAGTGTCCTGCCTCAAATGAGATCACACCCAGGGAGCCAGACGATAGTGGACGAAAATTCTAGAGAGAGGAGGAGTCAAGAATGGCGCAGAATAGGGTTCCCCAGGACCCCTATTTATAGTTTTCCAAATGGTTGCAGATAAGCCTTTAGAGATAAACCTTTTTGAATTCAAATAAGATAAACCTTTATCTTACAATTCAAAACCTTGTTTATCCTAATCTTATTTTCGAAAATCATGGATTATCTTATCCATATTTTCGCCAACCACCAGCTGCCAAAATTGTCACTTACTCAACTATTGAATAATTACAATTCAGCCCCTGCACCTTTAATTAATCAAATTAAACACCAAATTAAATCCAATTAATTCCAGATTAATTTCTAATTAATTACTATAGTTTCTAATTAATATATTATCACTTTAATATATTAATAAACTATTTATTCAATTCCTATTGATTTATTAATCACATAATAAATCAACCTTTCTCTCTACCGAACTTTCTACCAAACCTCTAGCTATGAGGGCAACCCAAATGGACTTTGCTACTATTAATTAGGTAAATACAAATTATTAGTCATGGCTTAGCCACCTAATCCAAAAGTCTCCCACTTGGATAAGTCTATGACTATAATTACCAATTTAACCTCTAATTAATCAGCAAACTGTAGCTTCCTAGAAACTGCTGCCGAACTCTGACCTAGTCAGTTCTGTCCATAGATAAGTGATCAAATGATCCTCTATCCAACAAAATATTTTTCAGACATGAGACATGGATTGAGATCAATCTCTGTCTGATACACTATTTCCCGATTTCCGATTTTGCTTATGACTTTTAGACTTCTAATTGAACGAATCAATTTAGTCCTGGCTGGCCAGCACTTCAGTCAACTTCAAAATCATCGAGTGGCCAACAGATATATGTTTCCCATCAGGGTCATGGGACGAATAAGCTTCGACTCATATGTTATATCTTTTACCCGACAAATCATTCACAACAGCATGTTTTATAACACCGAGTTACCGATGCGTTAACCGCCTTGCAAATTATAACTCATATCTCTCCACTTTCAAACCATAAGATATTATCGTCTCAATATTGCTCGTGATATAATCCATGAAGCAATCCATTGAGCGTGGGTTTATCCAATACTCAAATCTCCATTTCCAAGTACTCATGAACGTTGCAGCAATCTTATTGCAATGTCTAACTCCTTAGACAATTTACAAACCAATTCATGACAGTCTTCCTTCATACTTACTCCCTAAAAATATGAGTGACCATGGATATTTGAATAATCCAATTATTCAGGAAGTAAACATGCAAAAGCGAAACATGAAATCTGACTGGCAGCTACTCCTGCTAATTACCAAGTCTCCACGAGGTAATCACCAAGTCGGATTTATCATAACTATTATCGGTTTCTTATTCTCTTTTAAACTTTCAATTCAAGCCTTTTATATCTATGTCTATGACCTTTTCACTCTTTCTATGTATCCAAGTGTCTAACACTTATACACTTTATTGCAGATGATCCTATCGGATACTCTTCTGATAATATCTCAATTTTTGTCCTTCTGTCATTCTCTCTCACAACTCCATTCTGGTGATGTGTACCGTGACTGCCCATGGTTCTCGGGTCTTTAGTCTACACGACTACACCCTAAGACAATTTCGAGGTGTCATGATGTGCCGGCGAACCACACGCGCTCCATCAGAAACCAACGAAATTCTTTAACCATGAAGTCCTACAGCACCACGTTCTGGTGTAAACAATTAACGATTTGAAAACCCTTTTAAATCAATCACCCTAATCATTTCCCAATGATTTCTTACGTCTGTTCAAAAAACCATTCAGTATTCTCAGCCATGCAATATCCTGAATCCAACTTACAATGCTCTAAGCATTAAGTCATCAGGATATGTTCATAACACTTCTGATTTGTCCAAGAGGCGCGAGGAACCTGATGCAATCTCATTCCAAGCCCTTTCGGAATCCTAAGATTACCAATAATCCTTGTGTCATGATTTTCCGGAAACCATTTCCTTTCGGGGACTCTTTCTTATGCATCTTGAATCCCATCAAGATCATATTCTCAACGGCTAAGTCTATACTGTCAGTCTTATCTATCCAATGTATGTGAACTACGTGAGTATGCTGCACCTTCTTTGTTTCTTTCATGCCAATTCAGGAAACTCCTTTCCTAGGGTTATGCATCTTGAATCTCATCAAGATCATGTTGGCAGAATTCTGCTCTATCTAATAGATATTCACAACCACCTGAGTATGTTGCATCTCTTAAAGTCTTTCATAGCGAACCATTTCTTTACACCAAGTCATTACACTTTGTAATGAAAAGAGACGTTTCCTAGAACCAGTATGTAACCCACATACAGAGATAGCAGATAACAACGATACTCCCACTAGCTTTGAAACCGTTATATGACTCTTTCGGACTATTCACAAAATCTAGAACTTTTGGCACATTTTGTGAAACTGAAATCCAAACCTTTCCGACATATCAAAGGAAATCTTTCAGGCTATTCACAAAATCCAAACCTTTTGGCCTATTTTGAGAATCCGAATATCCTTTCTTACTAGATGCCCATGGGACGAATCCCAGGGCCATGTACCTTTTGTAATGGCATGCTCTATGTGAGTCCCTATTAGTGTGCCGGTAAACCACACACGCTCCACTAACGACTTACACTATGCCACGTAGATGTTCTGTAGGTACATTTCTATGTTCCTTCTTTTGATGATTCAATTACTCCCACTGGTTCCTAGATCAGTTGTAAAGATCAATCAAACTGTCACATAGACTGTGTCTCGTGGTAAGGTTCTCTTATTTGGCAGCAACCGGGCTCACCAATGCTTCCAGCAGTCGGATTACTTATCCGTACCATCTTTAGTGTTTTACCACTACTCGGTATATCATCCAGATCATAACTCCTTATGACAGTGACAATAACTACTGGTCAAGCGAAGAGAGGGTATGTCAGGTTTAACAGGAATCTAATTCCTGGTCAAGGCCCAGTGGTGACTAAAGGTTCTTTCACTTGGCTAATCCCTGAACTAATTCAGAATTATTCTTACTCCCACTGTTTCCTTAGAACTTGAGTTCTTTCTAAAAGTACTCTTCTTTCAAAGGATAACCGGAGTGGCCAACTAAACGACATTGCTGATCAGTTTCAGACTTGTCATGAGATTCAGACGAATGCTACATGACCCTGGACTTTCTATGTACTAGTGGGACGATCCCAGCTTTACATTTCAGACAGTGTCAACATAACCCACTTAGTTTAAGATGTGGTCCGAATATGGCTTCTGCGGTCAGACTGGTTGAATATTCAATTCATTGAAATATTAGTCGGAAATGTATCCAGTGTATCTTATACACCGAGGATCAAAACTATTTCGATCAATGCTCCATCACCTTCCCTAAGATACATTATTACCATTAATGTTCTTGGAAGAGGATAAATTGTGAAACATTTTCTCAGTCTATGTTGTTACTCATGTTCTGTTGATCTTATACTTCCTTTGAAATCCTTGAACACTTCAAGGTTCCAATCAATCGCTTATTCCGATAAACGAAGCCATATTTGTCAAACCATTTGGCAAATATCATGAAGCATAACTAATCGTGTTCTGTTCGAAGATTTGAGCAATACACAGTAACTTATGTGTCTGTTGCTTAAAATCTTAATACCTTTACAGTTCCATGTAAATTTATGACTTTGTTAATATTGTTCAAGACATGCAATCATCACCTGACTCCAAGTCAACTGATTCCAAATTCCTATCCATTGGATCTTTGGGCGATTCCTTTCTTGCCACAATTAATTTTATTAAGCACTCAATTCATCATGTGACTCTAAGTCAAATGATTCCAAAGTCCTGTCTAACTGGACCTTTGGTTGAAGTGATTCTCATAAAATTCACTTTAACAATCATAAAGAACACAATTTACAAGTCCAATCCCATTGGATGTATCAACATTCAAGTTATTATCATTTATGCCATTAACACATTCACATAACATTTCGAGGATAATTAAAACAATCAGAAGAAAATCAACATTTTATTAAAAAACACAAAAAAATCCTCGAACAATGTACTATATGAAAACAATGTCGTTTGCATCTAATAATCTAATAACAAGATTGTAATATCTAACTAAACTTCAAAACTGTATGAACTGGAGATCAAACCAAAAATGCTCCTATGCGTCAAAGTCCTGTACCCTACTGATTCCCTGCATACAAACCAAACGTGACTATCACATTATGTATCAAGGAATTATGGATCAGGAGTTTCAAAGTTTTTAGATAAACCTGAGTTTCTAAGGATTTTACCTTGGAGCATTTTCCAATCTTTCCGTGACTGCATCCGATCCTATGGATTCCTAGTTTAAGACATCTCAGAACCTGTCCAGACGATCTGGAACGTTTCTTGCCGCGTCTCTTTACTGGACTCAATCCAGAAGTAGCCGAACCAGTGGAGCAATGCCTGTCCATGAGTGACTCGTATAGGGTCAACAGAGAACGCATTTCCACAAAAGTCTTTTTCCGGTCTTCCTTTCTATACGTCTGAATGAACAGATCGTACCTATTAGTCAGTGAATCAAGTAGGATCTTAACACTCATTTCCTGACTAATTGGATGACCAAGTTTGTACAATTCGCCTATGTATCTCTCAATCTTGAGAACATGCGAATCGATGCTACTTCCTTCTTTTAGCTTGCACTCTGCAAGTCTTTTGAAGATCCTAGCTCGTTCCTCTTCAACCGGTTCTTGGAACTTTTCCTCAACCAATTGTATTAACTCATACGGCCCTAGGGATCCAAAATCCCTACGGAACTCGGGGTCAATGGTCAACAGCATGAGGTCACGAACTTCCTCGGATTCATCAAATAATAGGTCATGCTCATCATAAAGACCTTTTGTGATGACATGTTTTGGTGGAACTGGGATCGGATACTCAATGAGGTGTAGCTTGCTAGCAATAACAAGAACCATTCTCCAATTGCGAAGCCATTCCACATAGTTAAGGCCAGTCAGCCTTTCCATATTTAGCAGGCGCTTTCAGATGCCCTCAGAAATGGGTGAAGGAGGAGGAGGATGAGAATAGACACTCGATTCAGACATCTATAAAAGGAAACAGAATTTATTAGTTTAATTAATCCTTTTAAATAATTACCCAATATATATTATTTAACAAGGCTAGGATCCAAAATACCCCAACTATGTTGTGAAGAGGGATGCCGTAGTCACAACACAGTGGTCATTAAGGTAGATAACTATTATCAATTTCAGTCTAATGAAATTCCTAGATCTGTAAGACTCGTTGAACTGTTCAATGGCATGTTTAATCTCGGATATGCCCCACCGTTTGTGACTGGGATGCCGAGGATCACAAACCGGGTGTGAATAACCATGCCAATTAGCTTGGTACTCTCGGGGTCCATTATCATCTCAAATTGATGTGCCGGTTAACCACACATGCTCCATCAACAATGATAACACCCGAGAAACCCATTGCCACTCTTTGGGAACCCCCATTGGTGTGCCGGTAAACCACGCACGCTCCACCAACGTTTCATAAAGTGCAATGTGCAATTTCATGGGTTAGCATCAAATTCACATTTTTCCTAAAGTAACTAGATTGGGATTTTTGTAAATGGTTCTAGTACTTTGATCATTATACTTTTAATGATTAAGCGGTCCTATCAAAACTGTTCGGCTAACGACCCTCCACTGATCAGACGAGCGGTGGGCGAGAGTGTTCACCCATTAGACCGCCATTTTATAGGCAGTCTCCTTATACCCACTTTATAGATCAGCTTCGTGAATGAGGCCTACTATTGAATTGACTGACCAATTTTATCTTATACATATAGTATTAACTTTTAATAACATATATAAGATATATTTTAAAACCCTTTAAAATTGTTCAAGGTTTATCTTTTAATTTTTCCAATTTAACTATTAAATTAAAATTAAATTAAACCTTTAAAATTCGATTTAATCATTCTTTAATTAACAATTAATTAAAATTATTAAATCTTAATATTTTAAACATTTAAAATATTTTTTCCGGATTTATCCTTAATTTTCGCAAATTTAAAAATTAATTAAATCCTTTGAATTATCTTTTAATTAACAATTAATTAAATTAATTCAAGTGTAGATAGGTATTACCAAATTAATCAAATGAATTTTAAACCTATCTTAAACCCTTAAATTTCGAATTCAAACAATTTTGGGTTTAAGGTTATCCATTTAATTAAACAATTAAAGTTACCAAAAATAGAAAACCTCCTAAAACCCTAATAGGCAATTTCGAAAATACTAAGGGGGGATTAGGGTTTCCAAAACCCTAATCCTAGAAATCGATCCAAGCAATAATTAGGGTTTATAAGCTTTAAACCCTAATTTTAGGAAAACTATTACAACAATTCAACAAGAAAACAACCAAAAGCACTGATACCACTGAAAGGTTTTATGCAAATCTATGAACTAAAAACCTTAAGTTCACATGCAACCTAGATTGGATCTATGTTTTCTTACTTTGAACATGTAACCAATTCATAAAGGTCAAACAAAAATTAACTAAAATAATAAAACAGAAAAACTAACCTTTAGTTGTTTCTTGCAAGCTAAGCAGCACAAGTGTCCTGCCTCAAATGAGATCACACCCAGGGAGCCAGAGGATAGTGGACGAAAATTCTAGAGAGAGGAGGAGTCAAGAATGGCGCAGAATAGGGTTCCCCAGGACCCCTATTTATAGTTTTCCAAATGGTTGCAGATAAGCCTTTAGAGATAAACCTTTTTGAATTCAAATAAGATAAACCTTTATCTTACAATTCAAAACCTTGTTTATCCTAATCTTATTTTCGAAAATCATGGATTATCTTATCCATATTTTCGCCAACCACCAGCTGCCAAAATTGTCACTTACTCAACTATTGAATAATTACAATTCAGCCCCTGCACCTTTAATTAATCAAATTAAACACCAAATTAAATCCAATTAATTCCAGATTAATTTCTAATTAATTACTATAGTTTCTAATTAATATATTATCACTTTAATATATTAATAAACTATTTATTCAATTCCTATTGATTTATTAATCACATAATAAATCAACCTTTCTCTCTACCGAACTTTCTACCAAACCTCTAGCTATGAGGGCAACCCAAATGGACTTTGCTACTATTAATTAGGTAAATACAAATTATTAGTCATGGCTTAGACACCTAATCCAACAGGGTTCCACCAGCACCACATCAACCATGGAACCGAGGTCGAGGACCTCCAAGAAATGCACAGGAGCATCAATCACTACAAGGTCAGTAGAGATATAATGATCATCACTTTTACGGTAATCCTGCTCAACCCTTGTATTTTGCACAACCGAGGGGGCAATCAGTTGCATCGCACATCCAGCCACGGGAGTACGATGACTCGTCGCCCATTTACATTCCTGATGACATAGAATCTCAAGTAGAAATTAGGCCTCAGTTGTTAGGGATATTACCGGAATTTAGGGGGTACAAACAGGATGACCCATACAATCAATTGTATGAGTTTATAGCCATAGCTAATGCCAACACCCCTAGCAACACCAATAAGAACATTTTTAGATTGAGATTGTTCCCATTCACTCTGAAAGACAAAGCCAAATATTGGTTTACGTCTTTGCCATCGAATAGCATCACTACATGGGACCAACTCAAAGCTAAGTTCTTACAAGAGTTCTATCCGGCAAGCATGACGACGGAAATCAGGAGGGCCATTCAGGATTTTCAGCAGAAGCCTGGAGAAGCTTTTCATGAAGCATGGGATTGTCTAAAGGAGTTGATGAGGTCGAGTCCTCATCACGATATTCCAAAGTGGCAACTGGTCAAGGTATTCTTTGAAGGAGCAAGTGAGACGAACCAAGCTATGATTAACGCATCATCTAGTGGCACTATTATGATGCAAGACCCAGAGGAGGCTTGGCAGTTTTTGGAACAGTTAAGTAATGGCTCTAAGGCAAACTTCTCCACAAGAAAGACGGTAGGCACAACTGCAGCAGTAGGAGCTGATGCCGACTGGAAAAAGGATGTAAAGAAGGAGATAAGCGAGCTTAATAAGAAATTCGATAGACTTGTATCTACTCTGCAGAATGGACCTCAGAGTCAATCACAAGGAGGTCAAGGAGGACCAAAGACTCAAGAAGCAAATCAAGTCTATGGTCAGGGTCAAGGTCAATATAACAATGGACGACCCTATAGACCATATAACCAAGGTCAGCAGAACTTCAATAACCAGAGGCAGAACAACTACCAAGGGCAATCATCCAACCCGCCCAGGCAGTATCAACCGGCGAACAATAGTAATGCCAACGGTAACAGCAACAATAGGGGGCCCAACAACTCTATCAACAATGCCCCAGGGACTCAGGAGGATCTAGTTGCGAAAATGTATAAGATGTTCAACACAACGCAGCAGCAATCGCAGGCCAATGCGAAAGCCATCGTCAATATGGAGAGGCAAATTGCCCAAATGGCTGAAGACCAACGAAAAAGAGATAATGGGAAGCTGCCCATGGCCAACGGGCCGGAAAGGAACATGTCAACACTGTCGAGGCTGAATGGAGGAAAGTCACCCTGGAAGATTTGCTAGAATCAGGAAATGAGGCTGAAAGTGAAAAGGAAGAAGAAGTTAAGGAAAAGGAAGAAATTGAAAAGGAGAATAGGAAAGACACGGAATTAAAGGAAATTTCCGTTGAAAAGGAACCTCAACCAAAAGAGGACTAGGATGTCCAAGAGGAGAAGCAGCCAATAATAGCTGGAATTAAACAAAGGAAGAAGGATAAGAAGGGAAAGAAAACACAGGAAGCGCCCAAATCGACGGGGCCATCGATGAACCAACCATTGTGGGACGAACTTAAGAACGCTCCTGAGGATACAAGAATTCTTCAGGAAATGTGCGAGAAAAATGGAAAAAGAAAGACTCCCACACCTGACACTGTGAGGTTGACAATTAAAGCTAGTGAGGCACTGTTGAGAAGACTGCCCAAGAAAGAAAAGGATCGTGGGTCACCACTGATTACTGCTACTGTAGGAGATGTGGTCATTAGGAACACCTTGCTGGACTTGGGAGCAAGTATGAATGTGCTACCGGGATATTTGTATGATAAATACAAGAATAAGGAATTAGAGCTGGCAAAGACCGTATTATAGCTGGCTGATCAGTCAACCAAAGTATCCCGAGGTAAGCTGACCAATGTCATAGTGAAAGTTGGGGATTTCTTTTACCCAGTGGACTTTTTAGTTATGGAATACGAAAGTCAGGAGGATGCACCCGCGTTAATATTAGGACGTCCGTTTTTGGCTACAGCCGGCGCTATTATCGATTGCAAAACAGGAGATTTGGATATCTTCTTTGGGTCGAGGAAAAGAAGGTTAAATATGTTCGGAAGTCCCATATCTTTACCTCAACGGTATGATGATGAGAATTTGGATAGCAACTTGCTGATGGAACCTGGGATTAGGGACAAAAGCAAAATATGGAGCCGAACAGGAGAAGGAGGAAAAGAGGAAGTTTTGAAGGAAACAAAGGAGCATCCGTTGTCCACCATTGACAAGGATCAGTTGTTAGACATGATGGAGAAGTTGGAGGCAAGGCACCAGCAATACGAGAAAGATGCAAGGGAAAGAGAAGCAAAGGTCTTTCAGCTTCTGGAAGCCCAGCAACAATGGATTAGCGGGGTTAGTGACAGGATGACTCAACTCACTTCATTGATGTCAATGATGGCCTACAATTTCGCGCCCGATCACAAGAAGATGCCATCAGGAATTCAAGAAGAGTGGGAGTAGGAATGGTACGTCTGGCTGAAGACGTTAAACTTAGCGCTTGTTGGGAGGCAACCCATCTTTTCATAGGTTAGGTACTGCATTTTTAGGAGTAACTAGGAAAATTATATCATCGTCACTTGCAGGTATTATTGGTCCAAGGCAAGTGTGGGGTTGTTTTGAAGAATTTGGATTTTTTGATGACCGCGTCGCGGTCAGGCGATTTGCGCGCCGCGGGTTCGCAAACCAACCCGATGTGCGGGGGTTGATTTGGGCGTACGCGCGCCGCGGTTCGCTCATATTCACGCCGCAGGAATCGATCGGTCGGTTTCCTTCGTAAATAAGGTAAGCCGCGACACTATTCACACACACCCACGCCGCAGAGCTCTGATTATCAAAAATTTCTCGTGTTTTTTTTTGCTCATTTCATTCTCGCCACCAAGGTACGTCATTCTAACTAGCTTTTACTTGTTAAAACTAGTGATTAGGCAGTTGATTTGGTTGATTTCTCTAAAAACCCAAAAACTTTGAAATTGCCAATGCTGACTCATAGGGTGTTTATTTTGCCAAATAATGACCCTAGATTAGTTAGTCAGTGCCTAGGCTACCTTGTAGTGTAGTTGGATTGAGTTTAAAAATGTTAGATCGCGATATGGGATTTGGAATTGGAAACAGCCGCTCGCCGCGCCGCGCCATGGTTCTTGGGCCACGCCGCGGTGCGGTGGGGAAGAAAAGGACTAAAATTGAATTTTTTTTTGTGGCTATTTTCTTTTGTGCAGATGTCGTTCAGACTTCACCACCAGTTTCTCCAGTTCCCTAAGGGACTGGATAGCTCCGTTGAGTTTGCCAGCAGGAGGGATGCACTCATAGGTCGCCGGGTTCTCGAGGCGACGATCATTGACAGGGATATCCTTAGAGACGTGGGGCTTTGGGGCGAGATTGAGCCATTCCTCCACCGCACATGGACCCACGGGGATGCTTCATTCACGTGTCGAGGCTGGGATAGGCTTATGGCCAACCAAGACGACACCTTGTACACTGAGCTTCTTTTGGAGTTCTTGTCCACAGTTCGTTTTTCACCAGGTTTGACAGAGGCCAGATCCAGACTTGTCCGATTTCGATTGTGGGGAGTCCCCAGGGAGTGCAATCATCGGGATTTTGGGAGGCGCACAGGCATATATACGGAGGCGGACCTCCAGCACCAGCATTTTGCGCCTTTTCTTCGGGCGTGTGTTCAGGGGCAGCCCGCCAGGGATGCCAATGCAGAGGTTTGGACACCGTTGTCCAACGTGTTCTACAGGGCGGGGACATCCAGGGAGATCCATCTCCGTGATCCGCTTCACCGGCTCATGCACCGCATCGTCTTCACCTCCATCATGCACAGGGAGGGGGGCGAGAAGGTGTCCGGTGAGGACATGATGTAACGCCAAGATACTCTTTTTATGAATTATAATAAAAAAGGTAAAATGGTCATTTTACCTTGGAAGGGTAAATTGGTCTTTTGGACAGGAAAGTATTTAGTTTGAAATAATATTTTGAGTTTTGGACTTAAAATGTTATAAAAACTGATTTTGGTCGTTTTACCGCAAAAGGGTAATTTGGTCATTTGACCATGCGAGGGACCAAAAATGAAAAATATTGTTGGCTGTGGCAAAAATGTAAGAAATGAAAGTTTTATTGTAATAAAACTTGATTTTGTGGTCAAAGTTCAAGAAAATGAACTTTAGGACCAAAAACGTAAATTTTAGAAGTATAAATAGAGAGTTTGACTCTCTTCTTTGACTAGCCATTTGTGCAGCAACGGGAGAAGGTTTGGAGATGCGATTTCTGCAGGAGATCATGAAGTGAACCAAGAACTTGAATCAATTGTTAATAGATGGTGATTTCCAAGTCAAATGAGGTTAGTAAATTGACTTTTTAAGTCAAATCCTTGAATGTGTTCTTGATGAGTTTTGTAGCAACTCAAAACTGCATTTGCAGTGATGATTATGTTGTTAAGTTGATGTAATACTTCTATTAAGTCATGCTAATAAGGACTTAACTAAAGAAAATGGAAGTAGATTGCTATTAGTGATGAATTTGATGTTTTGGGGTTTTGGGACTAAGAACCCTAATTCTTCATTTTGATTGATTTAGTTGTTTTGAATGGTTGAAAACCTTGTTAAAGTATAAGGTTTTAGCCTAGAAACAAACCCCAAACGATTAAGGACTGGATTAAGTACTTAATGGGCTAAAACTGCGTGCTACAGTGCACAAATCGCGGCTGGACAGGAGACCTGCGCAGGCGCTAGGAGCGGTGCGCCCAAGCCCCTGGCGGGGTGCGCCCAGGCGCAGTGCGCCCTGTCCTAGGCGCGGTGCGCCTCTAGGCAGGGGCAGGCAGGGGATCAAAAATGCTAACTTTTGTTTGGCTTGTCCGTTTTAGCTCAAACTTGAACCGTAGGCTCGTTATGGTCTGAAAAGTTTGGGAAAATTTTTATATTGAGTTTTCGACCCCTCGGGGGCACTGTAGATCGATTCGAATGCCTCGGTGAATAGTAATAATTCATAAAAAGTTAGTAAACGGAAAGTTTATTAAATAGGCATTTTTTATAATAATAATGTATTGAACTCTATCGTATTAGAGTTAATTGGAATGGTTGTTAACCTATTATCATTTGGTATATAAATGAATATATAGGTATGGGACAAAATGGTTGTGGTGCACGCAAAGGCAAGAAACAACCGGGATTTAAACGCAGCTAGTATCCAGGTGAGTAATCTCACTGATATCATATATGATATATGATGATTGAATTGTTACAGGTTGAAACTGACTTGTGGGACGAAAATGACGAGTTTGAAGATATATGAAGATGACAATACCAGATAAGCCGTGAGTCTGATAAAGACAAGAACGGAACTGTGAGTCGAACTTATATCGACAAGACCAGATAAGACGTGAGTTTTAATAGAAAAGAACGGCACTGTGAGTCGAACCTATATATATAGACAACAGCGGGCTAACCCGTGAGTCTAGGCAACAGCGAGCTAACCCGTGAGCCATGGTTTATTTTGATGAACCTATATATATAGACAACAGCGGGCTAACCCGTGAGTCTAGGCAACAGCGGGCTAACCCGTGAGCCATGGTTTATTTTTATGAGCCAAACTTATATAGACAACAGCGGGCTAACCCGTGAGTCTAGGCAACAGCGGGCTAACCCGTGAGCCAAGGCAACAGCGGGCTAACCCGTGAGCCATAATTGATCGTGAAAGAAACTGTTAACAGATGGTGCGGCCACTTGTGGCTATGATTATGGATGCTATATTAAACTGGTGCAGCCTATATGGCTATGATATGATTATATGGAAAAGGTGTGGCCTTATGGATATGATACCGGGTCGTTGAACCCAAACTGGTGCGGCCTGCGGGCTATGATTCACATGCTGGAAATGATTTGGTGCGGCTTATATAGCCATGACAAATGATATGACTTATATAGTCATGATATATGATACAGTCAGATATGACTAAGAAACAGGGGACAAAAACGATAATTGAGAATTTGAATATTATTCTCTATTATATACATACGGCCTTGATGGCAAACAGAATTGATATGATCGGTACGCAAATAACAAATTAGACATGATAAGGTGATTTGATAATCACATGATATATGATTAGACGGTAAAGCTAGTACTTTGGATGCGGTATCCTCAAATACACACGGTTAGCCAGTAAGGCTAGTAGTCTGGATTCGATATCTAGATAGTTATATAATTGTATTTTGATACATGTTATTTGCAGATTTGATTACTCACTGAGCTTTGTAGCTCATACCGTTTGTTAAATGTCCCTACAGGTTAGCATGATACTGATAGGGGACAAGATAGAGTCCGTGACTTCGGAGTGGGACTCATAGATGCTGTAGTAGCAGCCCGGCTTCAAAGGAGACTATGGTATTATATACTCTCCTTGATACACTTGTACCCGTGTTTATTAAAATATACCCCTTTGTTATAGTTTTATGTATTAAAACCTTGGTTTTAAATGAAAAATTTTTCAGGGGTGTTTTGTTTTAAAAGCCGGGTGTTACAAGTTGGTATCAGAACCGTGGTTTAAGTGAACTAGGTGTCTATAGAGTAGATTCCTGGACTTAAACCCTGAGATAGTAGACATGATGCATAGTTAGGTGTATATAGTTGATATTGTACATATATAACCTAGCTATTGCTAACTTCTGACGTATAAGAAGTATGAACTATAAATCTCCTTGGGAGACATTTAGGGCGCTCGAAGCTCTAGGAAATGGACCAGCACTTTCGCAAGACTCCATTGGATGAGGAGCAAAAATGGGACGAATAGCAGAAAATCCACATAATGAGCAATGTTAGCTGATGTGGTCAGATAAAGAAATCGGTTGCTCACCTTGGTTGATATTCAAGGTGAAAGAACAGTAGTTGAGACTACAAGGAAAGTAGAAAATATTAGTGGACTTCTCCAAAGAAGTTATCACGAATTAGGTCTAACCTTAAAGAGAAGGGACCAGAATGAAAAGATGATATGGTATAAGAGGTGCAGGAAAAGCACTCAGAACATTTTAGAGTTGAGACTCTATCGTTGACATGCTGAAATGGCAGAAAACAAGAGCATATTGCTCGTGTTTGTTGTATGGGACGGAAGTGGTTCCAGCATGGAACTATAGATCACTTCTTTATGAAATACTCACATGCTAAATGTGGAGTAACGGGTGATGAACCCAGGAAAGAAAGAAGAAACAAATGGTTAAAAAGGACCATTGGTACCTCCAGCATTCCAGCAGATTGTGGAAGAAGCTCGTGAGGAGACTGATATGATCTCCGAGATAATTGTTCTGAATATAACTCGTGTATGTTATATTTGATCCATAAAGCTATGCTTTGGATCGGTGACACTGATGTCTAGTTAGAATATTTCATCAATGATTTTGGATGAAAAGTTGAAAGTAGCTATAGCAGATAGCAAATATGTTATAGATATTGAACACCTGGAAGGTAGTTTGCCTAGGATTTACGGGACCATTTTCCCTATAAATCTGAAGCCGATGACTACCAATGAATCTGAAGCAATTATGCTTATGAATTGGTTAGCAATGAATTATGCTACCATGAATTGTAGAAATAAGAACAGTATGATTCTTAAAACAGAAATGAAATGGATGGAAATCCATGGTAAATAACCGATGTTGAGAATACCGGTTATTTTTCTTTGCTTAAACTCGGAAAGTGTTAGTAAGAGAATGATGTTATAATTGACATACGTGGTATTGACCAAGTTAGATAAAGCAGTGATAGTAGTGTGCTACTTTAAATAAATTCTCGGATGTTTCTTTTGAAAAGAACTTCCAGGATTTCTGCCAGATTGGCGAGAACAGTTTATGATAAAGCTGATTTTGGGAGCCGTTTTTTATATATGGGCTCTTTATTGATTTGCATCCGTAGAGATGGCAGAGTTGGAAAATTACTAGAAGAAATTTTTGTATTAGGGTCTCTTATGACCGTATGTGTCATCGTATGGAGCCCTATCTTGTTTGAAAAGAAGAAAGACAAGTTAATACATATGTGCATTGACTACTGAGAATCTGATATTCTCGAAACCAGATCGAAAATGAGGTACATTTGTACCAGATGTTGGAGTTATTTCACTGATTTAAGTGATATGTAATTCTCCAAGTATGAAAATTTGACTAAAAGAAGTTTGATTCTTTGGGCATGTTAATAATGCCAAAGATGATAAAGTAGATCTAGTGGAAATGATACTGTGATAAGACAGAAACCGCCTTGGAATCTGACTGAAATTAGTAGTAGTCCCTTGGATTGGTGGGTTACTAAAGGAGAGTTGTAGAAACTGCTCCTTGACAGATGTTCAGTTGACTAGGGTTGACTAATAAAAGTATAAAGTCTGAGTGGTAGAAAGACCACAGGCATCTTGTAAAGGTTTGGAATAAACCTTGTGTGAGACTCTGACATTAGCATTGATGCTAAGCGGATAGATTGGATCATCGAAATGCATCCAGTTGTGACTGTAGATGCATGATGTTGCTGTAGCAACTATAATTTTGGCATTGAAGCTTTGGAAACACTATCGATATAGTGCAAAGCTTACTGTTATAAGGATCATAAGAGTTTGAAATGCTTAATTGATCAAAAAGCAGTTGAATATGAGATAGCAAAGATAGATGGGTTACTTAGAGATTTCAGGTATGAAATCCTGTACCATCTCGAAAAGGACAGATGTGGCTATAGATGCCTTGAATTAGAAAGAGTATCTTTTGAAAGATACAACCACATGCGTGAGTGTGACGAATTGATTACCTGAGTTGATTCGGGTAGCACAGAAAGATGTGTGCACGTTTGAAAATGTGAATAATAAATAAATGATTGAATATTAGCAAAAGCTAGTTGGAAAATCACAGCGATTTAAACCCTTGGTGGTTGTGAATGTGGATTCCAAAGCAAAGGGAAACATGAAAATCATCTTGAAAAGATGTATTTTGTACTAGATATGCAGTATACCCGGAGCAATACTAGATTGGATAGGTCGATAAAACCTATGTGTTGGTGGCCGGGACAGAAGAAAGACATTGAAAGACACATGAAAAGTATTTGACTTGTACGTGAAGTAAAGTCAAACCGGTAGAAACGTGCGAAGAAATTTACCCATGGTTGGCCCCAGAGAAGAAATGGGACAACATTGTTATAGACTTTGCAATAAAGTCTCTGCAAGTACCGTGAATTGATGAACAAAATGATCTGATGATTCAGACCTTAGAAGATGTGCTTGAAAATTGCACAGTAGACCCTAGTAGAAGATGAGAAAATTTTCTATTCTTGATAGAATTTGCAAGAAATAGCAACCTACATGCTTGTAATTTGATGATTCATATAAAGAATGGTATGGAATACCGTGACAACCTTCGATTTTTGAAATGAAGATGTGGCAAAGACGTGGGCTAGATACTAGATCCATGCATAAACTAAAGAGAATACCTGACGGGTATGAACGAAATTGAAGAATAGTTAAAAAATTTGTAAAGGTGGTTTGTGGATCACTGGGTAAAAACCTTTGAAATTCTAAGTAAAGGAATATGGTTGTATGAAAGAAATCCTTTAGAAAGGTTAAAAATCTGTTTGGAACGACAAGAAAGAAATTATGTATTGAAAATTTCCAACAAATTCCTTATGATGAAATGAGGTAAATAAGTAGGTAAGGTACCCGGGACAACCGGAAGAACGATATGTAACTGTGATACAACCACGAGATACGAAGACTAGTATGGTTAAGTGCTTAGGCAATACCATTGAGATTCCGACATTATGCGGAAGACCGAAAGCTATCGAGGGAGACATACCCTCAACTCCTTGTATGATTTCGGGGACGAAATCTTTTGAAGGAGGGGAGAATTTGTAACGCCAAGATACTCTTTTTATGAATTATAATAAAAAGGGTAAAATGGTCATTTTACCTTGGAAGGGTAAATTGGTCTTTTGGACAGGAAAGTATTTAGTTTGAAATAATATTTTGAGTTTTGGACTTAAAATGTTATAAAAACTGATTTTGGTCGTTTTACCGCAAAAGGGTAATTTGGTCATTTGACCATGCGAGGGACCAAAAATGAAAAATATTGTTGGCTGTGGCAAAAATGTAAGAAATGAAAGTTTTATTGTAATAAAACTTGATTTTGTGGTCAAAGTTCAAGAAAATGAACTTTAGGACCAAAAACGTAAATTTTAGAAGTATAAATAGAGAGTTTGACTCTCTTCTTTGACTAGCCATTTGTGCAGCAACGGGAGAAGGTTTGGAGATGCGATTTCTGCAGGAGATCATGAAGTGAACCAAGAACTTGAATCAATTGTTAATAGATGGTGATTTCCAAGTCAAATGAGGTTAGTAAATTGACTTTTTAAGTCAAATCCTTGAATGTGTTCTTGATGAGTTTTGTAGCAACTCAAAACTGCATTTGCAGTGATGATTATGTTGTTAAGTTGATGTAATACTTCCATTAAGTCATGCTAATAAGGACTTAACTAAAGAAAATGGAAGTAGATTGCTATTAGTGATGAATTTGAAGTTTTGGGGTTTTGGGACTAAGAACCCTAATTCTTCATTTTGATTGATTTAGTTGTTTTGAATGGTTGAAAACCTTGTTAAAGTATAAGGTTTTAGCCTAGAAACAAACCCCAAACGATTAAGGACTGGATTAAGGACTTAATGGGCTAAAACTGCGTGCTACAGTGCACAAATCGCGGCTGGACAGGAGACCTGCGCAGGCGCTAGGCGCGGTGCGCCCAAGCCCCTGGCGGGGTGCGCCCAGGCGCAGTGCGCCCTGTCCTAGGCGCGGTGCGCCTCTAGGCAGGGGCCAGGCAGGGGATCAAAAATGCTAACTTTTGTTTGGCTTGTCCGTTTTAGCTCAAACTTGAACCGTAGGCTCGTTATGGTCTGAAAAGTTTGGGAAAATTTTTATATTGAGTTTTCGACCCCTCGGGGGCACTGTAGATCGATTCAAATGCCTCGGTGAATAGTAATAATTCATAAAAAGTTAGTAAACGGAAAGTTTATTAACTAGGCATTTTTTATAATAATAATGTATTGAACTCTATCGTATTAGAGTTAATTGGAATGGTTGTTAACCTATTATCATTTGGTATATAAATGAATATATAGGTATGGGACAAAATGGTTGTGGTGCACGCAAAGGCAAGAAACAACCGGGATTTAAACGCAGCTAGTATCCAGGTGAGTAATCTCACTGATATCATATATGATATATGATGATTGAATTGTTACAGGTTGAAACTGACTTGTGGGACGAAAATGACGAGTTTGAAGATATATGAAGATGACAATACCAGATAAGCAGTGAGTCTGATAAAGACAAGAACGGAGCTGTGAGTCAATATTAATGGTACGACAATACCATATAAGCTGTGAGTCTATTATAGACAAGAACGGAACTGTGAGTCGAACCTATATATATATAGACAACAGCGGGCTAACCCGTGAGTCTAGGCAACAGCTGGCTAACCCGTGAGCCATGGTTTATTTTGATGAACCTATATATATAGACAACAGCGGGCTAACCCGTGAGTCTAGGCAACAGCGGGCTAACCCGTGAGCCATGGTTTATTTTGATGAGCCAAACTTATATAGACAACAGCGGGCTAACCCGTGAGTCTAGGCAACAGCGGGCTAACCCGTGAGCCAAGGCAACAGCGGGCTAACCCGTGAGCCATAATTGATCGTGAAAGAAACTGTTAACAGATGGTGCGGCCACTTGTGGCTATGATTATGGATGCTATATTAAACTGGTGCGGCCTATATGGCTATGATATGATTATATGGAAAAGGTGTGGCCTTATGGATACGATACCGGGTCGTTGAACCCAAACTGGTGCGGCCTGCGGGCTATGATTCACATGCTGGAAATGATTTGGTGCGGCTTATATAGCCATGACAAATGATATGACTTATATAGTCATGATATATGATACAGTCAGATATGACTAAGAAACAGAGGACAAAAACGATAATTGAGAATTTGAATATTATTCTCTATTATATACATACGGCCTTGATGGCAAACAGAATTGATATGATCGGTATGCAAATAACAAATTAGACATGATAAGGTGATTTAATAATCACATGATATATGATTAGACGGTAAAGCTATTACTTTGGATGCGGTATCCTCAAATACACACGGTTAGCCAGTAAGGCTAGTAGTCTGGATTCGATATCTAGATAGTTATATAATTGTATTTTGATACATGTTATTTGCAGATTTGATTACTCACTGAGCTTTGTAGCTCATACCGTTTGTTAAATGTCCCTGCAGGTTAGCATGATACTGATAGGGGACAAGATAGAGTCCGTGACTTCGGAGTGGGACTCATAGATGCTGTAGTAGCAGCCCGGCTTCAAAGGAGACTATGGTATTATACACTCTCCTTGATACACTTGTACCCATGTTTATTAAAATATACCCCTTTGTTATAGTTTTATGTATTAAAACCTTGGTTTTAAATGAAAAATTTTTCAGGGGTGTTTTGTTTTAAAAGTCGGGTGTTGCACATGACATATCTCTGGGTCCTCCTTGACCCCTCCAAGTTCCTTCACCTCTCGTTCGCTCTAGCTGTCTCCCTATCCACCCGTGCGATGGGTGCATCATCTAACAGTCCTCTAGCCCACGGGCAGTCATCACCCGCCTGGCCCGTTCGTACCGGATCCTTACTGCTCCCATCGTGGCATCCTTGAATGCTTTACCTCCGGTTCGCACTACGGCGCGAGCCCTGGAGAACATGGGGCTTATCGAGCAGTAGCGCCCACGCCAGTACGTGAGGGTGGCGACTGAGGCACCCTAGTCTCCCCAGCCAGCTTACGCCCAGCCGGGCAGGAGCCGCCGGAGACCGGCAGCACCAGCAGAGCCAGCGCCACAGCCATAGCAGGAGGAGGCGACAGAGCTCAGACGATTGCAGGATCGGGTCGCTAGGATGGAGGAGCAGTTGGAGTGGATCGGGGAGGTACTTTTGGAGTTAGCCACACAGCAGGGACACCGCCCCCGACCATTTCCAGACCGGGCTCACGATCATGAGGCTGGTTCTTCCAGGCCACCAGGTGGCGATTGATGTATTTTTCTTATTCTTTTGGATATCTGTACTGTACTTATGACACTATCTTTCTTTTTGTTTATTTGTATTTTTTTTGTTTGCATTTAATCTTTTTTGTGAGTCATACATGTGATACCAAAAAAAATAGGGTAGTTGTTTCAAGCAAGTGTGGGGTCACCGTGCCCCCTCCACTTGTCTTGACCACCGGCGTATTCACTGTTGCGCTACAACTCCAGAATGCTAAATTGAGGACCTTTTGTTCGTATTTGTACCTGTGACACCAAGTACCAATCAAGCGATCTACCGTCCAAAGGGGTAACTCTTTCTCCCTTGTTCTAAATAATTTTTATACAACGGGGACGTTGTACGGTTTTAAGTATGGGGTGTGGACGGTCGAAAGAGTAGTTTTTTGAAATTTTTGCGGAAAAAGACTGATTTTTAGCAACTTTTTCAAAAATTTTAATAGATTGTAATTTCGAAACGAATGGTTTATGATTTTTTATAGCATTGGTATTTTTCGAGAAATACTATTTAGTTGTAATCATGCTATTAGTTTAGTCAAATAAGTTGAGTTTTAGGAGTTAGACGATTGGGATATTTTAAGATTGGAATTTAGGAAGGAATTGTCAATTTGTGACCTTTGTTGTTCGAGCCGGTAGGTCTAAAATGGGTGGGGCTTATGCACCTTGCCACCTAAGATCGTCTGGTCTGTGATGGTATTTCCGAAAGCTCGCTACACGGACAACATCGAAAGTCATAGGCAGTTCTTTATTGGCCTTTAGAATCTGAATGAGTACGTACACTTCATTGTGGACAGAAAATTTGTAATCAATGGTTCTCTAGAAAGCCATGAATTCCAAAGAACATTCCGATTATGTTTTCAAAAACTATTTCACTCTAACTCTTAAGGTAATAAGCTTTAAAATTAAACACATTCAAAAATTGTTTGAGTCTTAGTTAAAATCTATTAAAAACTCTCTTGCTTGGGGACAAGCAAGGCACAAGTGTGGGGTGTTTGACAACGCCTAGTAATATCAAATATTTTAGTCGTTGTTGAGCCCTATTCTTAGTGGAATTATATCATATATATCGTAGTATTCTCACTTTTCGTGCCAGCACTTGTTTGGAAAGAAATAATGGAAACAGGGACTAAAAGCATGCAATTTGGAAGAAGTTTGAAGATCAAGGCAAAATCAGGCGAAGATGTACGCGCGCCGCGGAATTCATCAAGACGCGACGCGGTTATGAGGCTGTGGAGAAAATTTAAATGTCGATAAAACGGGGATAAACCAGCACGCGCGCCACGGGATCCACTTATACGCGGCGCGGCTTCAAGATTTTTGCAACTATAAATAGAGGCTCTTAGGTCGAAAAAAGTAGCGAAGACCTGGTGTGAAATCGACCCCCAAGGCTCTTTGACTCCGAGATTTAGCTTCAGCAACCATCTTTTGGTATTTTCATGTTTTATCTTTAATATTCAATTAGTTAAATAGTTAGTGATAGTTGGCTAGTGTCTTTAGGAGTGACAACCATTGACATTGAGTCTTGATTTCTGTTTTTAATAGTTTGGTTACTGTTTTAGACCTTTTGGATCTTATTTGGTTAATGGTAATCATTTGGTTTATGTTAATTGTTTAGTTTTTCGGTATTTATGCTTGTGAATGAATTTTTGAGTGATTAGATTGTGTTTGATGTTTGGTTTGCCCTTGATTGCTTCTGATTTGGAGATGTATTTCTGATTTCAGTAGGTAACAAGGTTTAGTTAGTAGCTTAGTTTAGTTAATGCTTGCTTGGAATTGTTTTAGTTTATGATTTTTTGGGATTGTTTGGAAAAAGTTAGGAACTAGGTCCTCTGACTGTAGCGTCACACTGCAGTTGGTAATCTGTCACCTGTCTCGACCACGTAACTCCTGTGGATCGACCCTGACTTCTACTGTGCTAAGTGTGTGTGTTAGGTATTTTCTTATTTATGACCGCATGACGACCGCTGCAATGTCATAAGTCTATGACTTTAATTGTCCATTTACCTTCTGATTAATGTCAGTTTCCCAGAAACTGTTCCTGAACTCTGACCCAGTCAGTTCTGTCCAAAGATAAGTGATCAGGTGATCCTCCGTCCAACAAGATATTTTCAGACTCAAGACATGGATTAAGCTCAATCTTGGTCTGATACTATGTTTCTCGATTTCCGATTTGCTTATGACTTTAAGACTGCTAATTGAACACATCAATTCAGTCCCGGTTGGCCAACACTTTCAGTCAACTTCAAAATCATTGAGAGGCCTACAGATATCTGTTACCCATCGGGTCAGGGGACGGATAAGTTTTGACTTATATGTCTATACCTTTTACCAATCAGAATACTCACAATAGTGTGTTTTATAACACCGAGTTACCGGCGCAATTTCGCATTATCAATGAGCAACCGTCTCGCAAATAATAGATCATATCTCTCCACTTAAAGATCAAAGGATATTATCGTCTTAACATTGCTCGTGATGTAATCCATGAAGCAATCTGTTAAGCGCGGGTTTATCCAATACTCAAATCTCTATTTTCTAAGTACTCATGAACGTTGTAGCAGTCTTACTGCAATGTCTAACTCCTTAGACAATCTACAACCGATTCATGACAGTCTTCGTTTATACTTACTCCCTAATAGTATGATCGACTGTGGAATTTCAAATAATCTAATTACTTAGGAAGTTAAACATGCAAATATAGAAACACAATAATAAACAATTGACAAAGGTAGTAACAATACTCATTTATAAATCTCCATTATAAAATCACCAAGTCAATTACATTTATACTGTTACAAATTTCAAATCTATCTAATTACTAAAACTAATATCATCCTTCAATCCAATGCTCCGAGCATGATGATTGTGCTTGATCCTACTCAGTGCCTTAGTCAAAGGATATGCAGGATTATCTTCTGATGATACTCTCTTAACCAGTAAGTGACCTTCTACGCGATGTCGAATGTAATGGTACTTTCTGTCGATATGTATGTACTTTCCATGATCTCACGGTTTCTTTGTCAAAGCAACCGCTCCTTCATTATCGCAGAACAGTTCCATCGGATCCTGAATGCTCGGGACAACTCCAAGGTCACCGATAAAGTTCTTCAGCCAAGCCGCTTCTTTAGACGCTTCACTCGCTGCTATGTACTCTGATTCACACGTTGAATCAGCCACCGTTTCTTGCTTGGAACTTTTCCAAGTGACCGCTCCACCGTTCAAAAGAAATACCCAGCCTGACTGGGACCGACCACTGTCCCTGTCTGTCTAGAAGCTGGCATATGTATATCCACTCACTTTCAAGTCCTCACTGCCACCAAGGAATAATATCGTATTCTTTGTCCTTCGCAGATACTTGAGTATGTTCATACCCGCAATCCAGTCTGCCTTTCCAAGTTACCCTGGTACCGACTAACCATGCTCAATGCAAAGGATACGTCGGGGCGAGTACATGTCATAGCATACATGATCGACCCTACTGCCGAAGCATAAGGTACCCGACTCATTTCACCTTTTTCCTCATCGGTACTCGGACTTTGAGTCTTACTCAACTTGGCATTACTCTGGATTGGTAGCTCTCCCTTTTTGGAATTTTCCATGTTAAACCTTTTTAACACCTTTTCCAAATATGTACACTGGCTCAAACCTATTAATTTTCTCTTTCTATCTCTCAGTATTCTTATCCTGAGAATATAAGCAGCTTCTCCAAGGTCTTTCATGGTGAAACACTTCCCGAGCCAAGACTTGACATCTTGCAAGGTCGGAATGTCGTTTCCCATGAGCAGTATGTCATCAACATACAGCACCAGAAAAGTGAATATACTCCCACTAGCCTTGACATATACACAGGACTCATCTTCACTCCTAGAGAAACCAAACTCTTTGACTTTCTCATGGAAGCAAAGATTCCAGCTGCGAGATGCTTGTTTCAATCCGTAGATTGATCTCTCAAGCTTACACACTTTATCAGGATGCTTTGTGTCTACAAAACCCTCTGGCTGATTCATGTAAACATCTTCAGTCAGTTTCCCGTTAAGGAAGGCGTTTTTGACATCCATCTACCAAATTTCATAATCATGAAACGCAGCTATGGCAAGCATTATCCTAATTGACTTAATCTTGGCTACTGGTGAGAAGGTTTCATCATAGTCAACCCCCGGGGTTTGAGTGAATCCCTTCGCAACCAGTCGAGCTTTAAAAGTGTGTACTTTTCCGTCCATGTCGGTCTTCTTCTTGAAGATCCACTTGCACCCGACTGTAACTAGATTGGGTTTTGTTCAAAGTTCTAGTACTTTCAATTATAGCATTATACTTTTAAGAGGCTTAGCGGTTCTATCAAACTCGTTCGGTTAACGACACTCGACTGAACAGGAGAGCGGTGGGTAAGAGTAGATACCCATCAGACTACCATTTTATAGGCAGTCGCCTTATACCCTCTTTATAGGACAGTTTTGTGAATGAGGCCTACTAACGGTAAGACTAACCAATTTATTTTACATATAAATATTAACTTTTAATCATAAATATATAAGATATATTTTAATCTTATTAAAATATTTTAGAATTAATTTATTCTTAATTTTCGCTAATTTACATCTATTTTTCGAAAATTTAAATTAATTCTTTAAGTTGATTTAATTGATCTTTTAATTAACAATAATTAAACTAATTAACAATAATTAAACTAATTAATTTATTCTTAATTTTCGCTAATTTACATCTATTCCTAACCCTTATCCCTAGTCCACGAAAATTACAAGCAAAGATAAGGGGTTCCAGTTATTTTAATTATTCAATAGTTACCAAAAATAACAACCAACTATCAAAGGCAAGCAAAAAAGGGGAACATAGGGGGTGGCGGCTAGGGTTAGGAAACCCTAGCCTTGAAATCGATCATGACCTCTCAAAGGGTTAATTTTGAAAACCCTTTAGGTCAAACAAAGCAGTTTAAATCAATTTCACAAGAAAACAAGCCATAGCTCTGATACCACTAAAGGGTTTTGCACAATCAATGAACAACAAAATTCTTAAGTTCACATGCAACCCTAGAAAAGATTTATGTTTTCTTCTATGAAGATATAAACTAAAAACCTAAGGCCAACATTTATTTCTAAAGATCAAAATAAGAATTAACCAACCTTTTGGTCTTGTTCTTGAAGCTAGCAACAAACAGATCCTGCCTAAAATGCAAGTCACACCCAAAGCAAAGGAGAAAAGAGTCCAGCAGAGTAACAGAGAGTAGAGGGAGGCATAAATTTCAGGGTGCCAGGGGGTTCCTTTTATAGCCTCCTAGGGTAACACCTGAAACCCTAGAGGAGCCTCCAAAGTGGGCTAGTCTGTTGACCACTTGGACCAGATCCCTTAAACCCTAATTAGGGTTTTCGCCAACCCTAGAGGGAGCCTCCAGGGTGGCGTCACATTTGGCCCCTGGCCACTGGCTTGCCAGTTATTCAACTATTGAATAAATACAAACCAGTCCCTGCATTTATAATTAATTAATTTAATCACTAAATTAAATCTAATTAATTCTAGATTAAATCTTAATTAATTATTATAGTTTCTAATTAATATATTAACACTTAAATATATTAATAAACTATTTATTTATTTCTATTGATTTATTAAACAATTAATAAATCAACCTTTCTCTCTACTGAACTCTACACTAATCCTCCAGCTATGAGGGCAACCCAAATGGACTTTGCTTCAATTAACAAGATAAAAACAATTATAAGTCATGGCTTAGACACCAAATCCAACAAAAACAGCTTTTTCTATATGGTGGTTTGGATGAAGAAATATACATGGAGTAGCCCGATGGTTTCCATGTCCCAAGGAAAGAGCATATTGTCTATAAATTAAAGAAGATACTTTATGGTCTTAAGAAAGCCCCGAGGAAATGGTACAAGAAGTTTAAGTCATTCATGGCAAGTAACAAGTACAAAAGAACTGTTGCAGACCACTGTGTACCTGAAGAATTTTCCAGATGATAAATTTGTTATCATTTTGTTGAATGTAGATGACATGTTAATAGTAGGCCAAGATGTTACCATGATTGATGGCTTGAAGAAGGGTCTTTCTAAGTTCTTTGATATGAAATACTTAGGCCCAGCGCAACAAATACTATGCATGAAAATTATCTATGATACAGAATCAAGAAAATTGTTCTTCTCACAGGAGGAGTATGTTGAACGTGTGATCAAAAGGTTCAACATGGAAAACGCCAAGCTTGTTGGCACTCCGTTGGCAAATCACTTCAAGTTAAGTATGAAAAATTACCCTTCTTCTAATAAAGAACAAGAAGAGATGAAGGCGGTCCCTTATTCCTTAGTTGTAGAAAGTTTTATGTACGCAATGGTATGCACAAGATCATATATGCTCATGTTGTTGGTGTTGTGAGTAGATTTCTAGCTAATTCAGGAAAGCAACATTGGGAAGAAGTGAAGTGGATACTTCGATACATGAAAGGTAGTTCGAAACTATGTTTATGCTATGGGGAACAAAGCCAATCATGAAAGGTTATACAAATGTTGATATGCTGGAGATATTGATAATGGAAAATCTACATCAAGTTATGTTTTCACTTTGGCAGTGGGAGTTATCTCAAGGTAATCTAAGTTATAGAAGTGTGTAGCACTGTCAACAACAGAAGTCAAGTACATTGTTGCTATTGAAGCTGGGAAGGAGCTCATATGGTTAAAATTGTTTCTTCAAGAATAGGGTTTTCCACAAGCAGAATACATCATTATTATGATAGCCAGGGTGCTATGGACCTGAGCAAGAACTAGATGTACCATTTTCGTACTAAGCATACTGATGTTTGTTATCGCTGGCTAATAGAAGCAATTGAGATAGGAGAATTGAAGTTTTCAAAGATCAATGCAAATGACAATCATACAGACATGTTGACCAAGGTGGTGACACAAGAGAAACACAAACTATGTGCTAACATAGTTGGGCTAAGGATTGTTCAATAGAGATTGTGGGGGGGGGGGGGGTTTGCTTTGTTTCAACCTCTATTATTGACAAATAGAAACTTACGGTGGCAAGATATTCTACCCCTATGGTGAACACATTAAATGATTGTAGAAACGGTTGTTGCCATGGCTATAAAAGGAGCTTCAACCTCAATTGTAAAATCATCTCAAACACACCACAAGCACAGAGAGTTAGATAGTATAACACGTAAAGTGTAAGTGTTAGATAGAGGTTTGCTTTTTGTAATAGTTGAGTGTGAAAAGTTGTTCCTCCTATTTTAATTTTGTTATTGTGTTAAGTAGAAGAGTATTCTGATCCTAAAAATATCTTAGCCATCCCAAAACTTTGATGGCAAATTCTTTATTTAGGGCGAGAAATGGAGTTGCAAAAAGTATCATGATGGGTTCTTTAGATTACGCATGATTTGGAAAACATGGGTCGGTGAAGTAGGAAGGTTTTTCCTTAACATGTATTCAGATATATGACCGTTCAAAAAGGAATTCTTGACGTACTAGTTAATGTCGATGCCATTTGTAAAGGGTAACAAGTGAAAGCACAATACTGAGAGTGTAAGCCTTAACAATCAGACTGAAAGTAAGGGGGTAATCTAAACCTGATATTTAAGTGAATTCTTGAGCAACGAAACAAACTTTGAGTAGATAAGCCGGTAAAAATGTTGGATTATCAAATGCTTGGGGCGGGCTGATCAAATGCTTCTAAAGGACGGTCCGCCGGGTGGTCTCATTGTTTTGCCGAAGTGGTCCGTCACTCGGCCCAAAATAAGTACCAAGATCATCATTCAATATTCAACAAATGCCACATAAGATGGTACACCACCAAACTTATGTATATTTGAAGGAATTAAAAAGAGGTCATCGTCGAATGTGACATGGAATGTCACGAAGGCATGGAAATCATTGGATTAGATATGGCTGATAACATTGTAAGAAGTCTTTCTTGTTGCTACAGTCATATTAAAATAGTTAAAACCTTTAAACCGTATAAACAAATATATCATTAATCATTTTATAAAAAAAATTAAAGAAATATCAGCGAGCGTTTCCTTACTTTACCCGAAAATGTAAAGAAAGAAGACCTGTGTCCCCCTTCCTCTTATCACCTTCCATTTGCAATGTGCTCCATACTTCCAGGATTCAAAGATCTCACCCTTCCTCCATACTCCATTCTTCAACTCACTTAACCCAATTCACAGTCCTTGTTCCATGGATCTATAACTTTCATATATGAAATTCAAGTACTTCTGATCGGCTTCAAGTTTGGATCTAAAGATATCTTACAAAGATCTTTAATGGGTTCTACTTTTAATGGAATCAGGAAATTTCTTGTCATTTTATGCTTGATTTTAGAATTTGGTCATGGTTATTATCTTCCTGGTAGTTTCCCACATAAATACGACGTAGGTGATCAATTATCTGTAAAAGTAAACTCTTTAACCTCCATTGATACAGAAATTCCATATGGGTATTACAGTTTACCTTTCTGTAAGCCTCCTGATGGCATCAAAGACAGTGCAGAGAATCTTGGTGAGCTTCTAATGGGTGATAGAATCGAAAACTCCCCGTATCGGTTTAATATGTACAGGAATGAGACCGAGATCTTTTTGTGTAAAACAAATCCAATATCACCCGATGAATACAGAACTTTGAAAGAAAGAATTGACGAAGCGTATCAGGTTAATCTGAATCTTGACAATCTCCCAGCAATTAGGTATATGCACAGAGATGGATTTTATGTTAGATGGACCGGCCATCCTGTTGGAATTAAGGTTCAAGATGCTTATTATATTTTTAATCATCTGAAGTTTACAGTTTTGGTTCATAAGTACGAACATGATACCGTTGTTTCCGTGGTTGGGACGGGTGATGGAGAGCTCATCACACCAAGCAACGAAACCACTGGGGATGGTTACATGGTTGTAGGATTTGAGGTTGTTCCTTGTAGCGTCAATCATGATCACGGTTTATTAAAGAATGTTACACCATATGGTACATACCCAGCTAAGATCACGTGTGATCCGGTCTCCGTAGGGATGGAGGTGAAAGAAAACCAACCGATAAGTTTTACGTATGAGGTTTCATTTGTTACAAGTGATATAAAATGGCCATCGAGATGGGATGCTTATTTGAAGATGGAAGGTGCAAAAGTTCACTGGTTTTCGATTTTGAATTCATTGATGGTGGTAACATTTCTTGCTGGGATTGTTCTTGTGATATTCTTGAGAACGATTCGAAGAGATTTGGCTCGTTACGAGGAGTTAGATAAAGAAGCTCAGGCTCAAATGAATGAGGAGTTATCTGGGTGGAAGCTTGTGGTGGCTGACGTTTTCCGGCCACCAGAAAACCGTGAACTGCTTTGTGTCATGGTGGCTGATGGTTGTCGGATTCTTGCAATGGCAATTGTCACCATATTCTTCGCTGCTCTTGGGTTCATGTCCCCGGCTGCTCGTGGCACTCTCATCACAGGTTGGCTTTTGATTAATCACTTAAAGAAGTCCGTCTTCAATGATGGCTACATCGGTGTTATAAGACATTTTCCTTCGGTAAAAATCTGGCCATTCCATATCGGAAAACCACATTTTTTTAAGTAAAACTCGGAAAACCACCTAAGTTTTTGTTTTATGCGTCCATTACCAGACCTTAGGTCGCGATTACTTCACCATGTTAACAAATTGATTTTTACTTTTCTCCTATGTAGGAATGCTTATGTTCTATGTGTTTCTCGGGGTAATTGCTGGTTTCGTGGCGGTGTGGCTGTGGAGAACACTAGCAGCTGGTGAACCTCGAGGATGGTTTTCTGTCGCATGGCGTGTTGCATGTTTCTTTCCTGGTATTTCGTTCTTAATCCTAACGGTATTAAACTCACTCTTGTGGGGAAGTGGCAGCACGGGTGCTATTCCATTTACGACGTTTTTGGTTCTAATCTTGTTGTGGTTTTGCATCTCGGTGCCACTGACGTTACTTGGCGGATTTGTGGCTACGAAGGGTCGATATCTACAGTACCCAGTTCGCACAAATCAAATTCCTAGGGAGGTCCCACCTCAAAGGTTCCCATCTTGGATCTTAGTTCTAGGAGCGGGGACCCTCCCATTTGGAACACTTTTCATCGAGTTATTCTTCATTATGTCAAGCATTTGGCTCGGACGAGTTTACTATGTTTTTGGGTTTTTATTTATCGTTTTGATCTTGCTTGTGACGGTTTGTGCCGAGGTGTCGTTGGTACTCACCTACATGCATCTTTGTGTTGAAGACTGGAGGTGGTGGTGGAAGTCGTTCTTTGCATCGGGTTCTGTCTCTCTTTATGTGTTCTTGTATTCGATTAACTATCTTGTTTTTGATCTCAAAACCTTGAGTGGCCCTGTATCCGCAATGCTTTACTTGGGTTATTCGATTTTCATGGTCTCGGCTATGTTGCTTGCTACAGGTGCGGTCGGGTTCTTGACGTCTTTCTTATTCGTTCATCGCCTGTTCTCTTCTGTTAAGATAGACTGAACGATAAAAAGAAATATCCATTTTCTTGGGATGACATTAGTTCGTTCTAAGGTAATAATGACTTGATGTTGTTTAAGTGAGCATTTTTTCTTGATTCCAATGCTAATTATGTATGTGCTGCAACAAATTGCTTAGATCGATCTAGAAGAAATTTGTATAGAATCACTCTTGTTATATGTGTTTCTGGTCAATAGATTATCTGCTACTAGAAAAACTGTCGCATAAACCAAAATATGTTCGTTAACAAGCAGAATTTATTTCCAAATTGCAACGGAATTAGCAATGAAAAGTTGCTCTTACTAACGACATTAGCAAGAATATATCATGGTCATTGTAAATTAGTCATGGAAGTATCATACAATTGTTAGATCAGAAAATCATATCGAGTCGTTTGTAATGTAACAATAAGCATTGGTTTGTTGCTATACTATGTTTAGCAACGATTCTCCTTCTGTAGGTATATCCGTAAATTTAGTTGATAATTTTAGCAACAAATTTTCCGGTATGTGTGAATTTAGGTGGGACGGATGACAAGTGACAACCATTTCGTTATTTATTATATATTTTCGTTGTAATTTTAGGAATGACTATTTTTCGTTTGTTGGTAACATTAAGAATAATTAGCGACGAAAGACTGTTTCTAATTAGTAGATACATAACTAATTAACTACACCGGTTACTTATTTTTGGTGACCTACGTTGCACTCCAAAAGCTAATTTGTAAATAAAGGATAAGTCTAGTGGTAAATACGATATAATAAGGAAATTTTAAAGTGATTATACTCCTTCAGTAGTTGTAGTCGTAAGTAAAGTTTTTAAATCCCACTTTTTCTCTTTTCGGTCATATCTCTTTGTACTCTTATGTTGTGTAATGCATCCATCAATATACAACAAATTGGTATTGGAGCCATCAAATGAGAACTTTTCATCGGTCAATGTTGCGAGTTATTGGGGTATAACCCGCCCACCACGACAAGCTGGAGAGACAATCCGAACAGGCGGACACACACCGGACAAACAAACCATACAAGCAGCCAGGAAGCAAGCGTAATAGCACAGAGCGACGAAACCAGAATTTCCTATTATCCAGATAAAAGGGGCAGAAGGGCACGAAGAAGACCTCCGGCAAAATCCACAACCAAATCAGATAGCAAATCTTCACAAAGTACCAAGATCTCGGATAACCAACCCAAAGGACCATGAGTACCATTTTATATACATGAAAGTACAAAAGAACCTTTTAAACAAATACACACAAGGACCACTGTCAAATTCACGACCCATACCAAGGACGGTATAAATAGCAAATCAAACAAAGTCTAAAGACTAGCAAGAAAAGGTCACGCTATATCTCTACACTTTGTAATAATACATCGACACATTTTCCTAATTGAAGCATCAGAAAGTATTACCAAGAGTAATCGTTTTAATCCTCCAGACTCCTTTTCTTGTTTGCATATCTTGTAGGAACTCAAACTCCTTATAAAACACGGTACATAGACTTGGGAGAGGAGACGAAGGGACGTGCCATCTGTAACAACAGCACGACTGATAAGACATCCAAAACAACACACCCACATATCACCCCGGTCACGCCCGTTAGCCCAATCAACATGATACCAGTTTTTGCTCAAACACCAATAACCATCATAGCGCAAACGTCCAACCAATCAACACCGAGACAACAAGCTTCAGTTGCCCCCTCAACCGTTGTTACATAAGGGCAAAAAGCCAAAAACCATGATACTCGACAAGATGGCCCACGCGATAAAGCCAACATCGGAACTCAAGCACCAAATCTTGTGCCACCTTTGTTATACACTTATACCAAACTTTAAATGGAACAAACCCAACCGGCCACCAAGTCATCCCACCATACACACTAATGGCACTTATGGTGTTGGATGCATAATCCCAGTAATATTGGCCACAAACAGGACACCGTACTTAAATACCAACTCATGTATTCACCCAACCTCCGATACAACAAACACCATGGCAAGGCCCTGTTGGATCTATATATGCTCAAGAATTATTATGAAATGATATTGCTAATAACATATGATCATATAGGGTCACACATTTATCAAGTTCGTACTTATTGAATATTTATTAAGTATTTGATAATTAATAAATAAATTCAACTCTTGTATTTAATTAGAGAATAATTATTGTTTTGTGAAAATAATAATTATAATGAGTTAAATTAATGATTACATTATACGGTATGATATACTAAGCCATGTACAAAGTTTTGGACACTTTGGGTTACATTAAGATGTAACTAGACTTAGTTAGTTTCTAAAGGAAGAGTGTTTGACACTCTCGTCCTTTTTCCACCATCAGAGAGTTGGGTGGAGGTTGTTTGTCAACCATCACCTTACACACCAATATCTTGTATAAGATCATATCTTTTGCATTTAATGAGTATATGGGTCATGGTACTCTCTTGTGAGTATAAAAGAGCGTGAGATGCAAAGTTTGCATCTAATTTTTCCTCTCTTTTTCCTCCTAAAATCGTGGCTTTTCTCTTCTCCCATCTACTCTCTCCTTTTATGAAGCTTGTTCCAAGTTTCAGAGTGTAGAAGCACTTCTCCTTTAGTCAAACAGAATTTATATAGTGCAAATATCAACTAAGCATAGGCTCTGATACCACTAATAGGTTTTCTATACCCTAGATACATCAATTATGGCAGTGAAAACACACAAAAATTATCTAAGGCAAGTAACATTTACTTAAAACCTACAAGGATCCTACCTAATGATCTTTACAACTACAACAGGCATAAAAATATCAACCTTTTAGCAAAACCAATTTGCTTGAAGAAGCCGTTGATGTAGATCGAATCCAATCTAAGGAAGGTAGTACTCAAAAGAGGATACCTCTAATGGTACACACCTAATAAGTCCAAATTATTAGGTTAATTAGTTAATTAAGAAAGCTCGCTATAAAATAGTAGAGAGGGATTATAGATTCTGCTGAGAAAGAATCAAAAATTCCATGTATATGGAGCTCTGGAATTGGGAAGCAATTATGAGTGTTAGGGAGGGGTTTTTTATAGCTTCACAAGATGCTTAGAGATAAACCTGATTTGAATTCAAACTGGATAAGGATAATTGATTAAATAATCCAACTTATTTCAAATTCAAATCCCTATCCCTATCCTATATGTGTTGGATGATTTTAAGAAGGATAAACCCTTCTTAAAATTTGCCACCTATCTAGAAACATTATCCTTTGACCAACTATTGAACAATTAATATTTAGTCCCTGCACTTTTAATTAATACCAAATTAATTCAAATTAATTTCGATTAATTCCAAATGAATTCTAATTAATTACAAACTAGTTTCTAATTAACTTATCATCACATGACAAATTAATAAACTATTTATCTCTCTCTCTCTTAATTAAATCTAACACCATTTGGACTACCGAGGGCAACCCAAGAAGGACCCTGCTATTAATGGAAAGTCCTTACCAATTAGTTATAACCTTGGACACTATTCCAACATAAAGCGCCCTCCACCTTCAACATCCATCGCACAGTGACTATCAGTTTCTTCCCTCCCCCGAACATGGGAGGCTGATGACACGCCTAGGTCGTCATGCGGTCAAAAATAGTAAAATAAACCTTACACATACTATAATAGCGGTAGCAAGGGTCGATCCGTGGGAGTTTGGTGGTTAAGATAGATGACAGTATACCAACTGTAGTGTCACTCCACAATCAGCGGTATTGTTTCTACTTTCCCAAAAGCAAATAAAAGCAAAATACCAAACAAGTGCCAAAACCAAATCAAACATGAACTAAACTAACTCAAATCAAATCCTAGACTAAAGTTCCTTACTAAAATCAGAAACTAAATTCAGAATCTAGAAGCAAACAATCAATCCAGTACAATCAAACACATCCAAACATCAATAATGCAAAATAACATCAAACCGAATGATTAACTTTTATAAATCAAAAACCAAACATCAAACCAATATCCAAACACTCAAATATCAGATCTAAACTATCAACTATTCTACTGAAATCAGAAATTATGAATCCAAACAAACATCGAGTAATCGATGGAAATCCCAATTGTGGAATACCTCGATACCGAGTTGATAAAACAAGAGAAAAACTAAATTACTAACCAAAATATTGATTCCCACTGAAAAACTGACAAAATTGTGCCTTTGGATCCCTCCTTCGCGTCCCGGGATGCTTCAAAAGTCAGACGGGACTCCGATATTTATAGTTGTGAGAAATTAGGGTTACTGCGTCACGGCCAAGCTAAATCCGCGACGCACGTGTTGCCTTATCCCGAAATCTTGAAGTTTAAAATTCAAAAACGAAGATTTTATCCGGTCGCGAGATAGCGGCGCTATCTCTGCCAGGTTTGACTTTTTGCCTTTTTTGCTCCATAACTTCTCCAGAATTGCACTAAAACCCTTTCATTTACACTAAAAACATTTCCAAGCACTTTGGCACAAAAGTAAGTGATATTAGCCAATTTAAGACATATTTAATCCAAAACATAGCTAAAAGACGACTATAATACTTGATATTACTAGGTGTCCTCTAACATCCCACACTTGTGCCTTGCTTGTCCCAGAGTTAGATAGAATAGTTTTTGCAAACATAATCAGAATATTCTTTGGAATTCACGACTTTCTGAAGAACCCTTGATTACAAATTTTCTATCCACAATGAAGTGTACTTACTCATTCAGATTCTAAAGGCCATTAAAGAACTGTCCATGACTTTCGATGTTGTCCGTGTAACTAGCTTTCAGAAATACCATCCCAAACCAGACGATCTTAGGTGGTAAGGTGCATAAGTGCCTCTTCGAGGCCACCCTTTTCGGATTTACCGGCTCGAACAACAAAGGCCACTGATTGACAATTCCTTCCTAAATTCCAATCCTTAAATACTCCAATCTTCTAACTCCTAAAACTCAACTTATTTGACTAAACCAATAGCATGATAACAACTAAACAGTATCTCTTGAAAAATACCAAAGCTATAACATTCACAAACTATTCGTTTCAAATTTACAATCTATTAAAAATTTTGAAAAATTGCTAAAAATTTTGAAAATTGATCATTTCCCGCAAAAATTCAAAAAAAATAAACTCTTTCGACCGTCCACACCCCACACTTAAAATCGTACAACGTCCTCGTTGTACAAAAAATATTTCAGAACTAGGGAGAAAGTGTTACCCCTTTTAGAGCGGTAGAACTACTTGATTGTTGGGACCATTTGTAACAGGGTCGATCATGTTCGTCGTCTCGATGAAATCCGGGAGTCGGGGTGCAACAGTAAACACGCCAGCATGATGCTAGTGTAGGGGTACGGTGACCCCACACTTGCGTTATGCAACTCTATCAGTTGGTGCAGCAATCACAGTTTGGATAGATACTATTCACACTTACAAACACATTAATAAATAAAAATTGTAAAACACAAAAGAAGATTATACATTGCGAGTTGCTGCCCTTGCTGATTCCCCATCTCCGCGACGCCAAAGTGTCAAGATTGCGTCACGTAGATGCTATGAGATCCAGTGTCAATCGATCAAGGTTGAAGATCCGTGACGCCACATGAAGATTTTCGCGTCGCGAGCTTGTACAAAAGTCCGCTGCACATCGGGTCTCTTCCCGGTCCGCGTCGCGATTTAATGATGTTAGCGGCGCGACTTTAAAAAAAATTGTTTTCCTTTCTACTTACTCATCCTCACCCCTCACTTAGGACATACCACACTCAATGATTACCTTCAATGATATTTTGACCAAAAATAAAAATAGAAATAAAAATACTTATCGAAAATCGGGTTGCCTCCCGAAAGCGCTTCTTTGTTTGGTCTTTTAGCTGGACCGTCTTTCCGTGGCTACGGTGGATCGTACGCCATTTGTCTCCACTGAATTGCAGTTACCACCGTTCCTTCATCGATCTCGTACTCCAATTTTCCTGGGTCAAATGGTTTACCGGTTCTGCTGTTGCTGCCCGGTTGCCGTTTTCTGATTATTTTGCACGAATGCTTAGAAGTGGCTTTAAACCTCCAAGCTCGGTCCTTCCTTCGGTGTCTCTTCAATATCACCAGCTTGACTTTGAGCGCACCCAGTGCCGCTCCCATTAATTGTTTTGCGCATCGTTTGCTGCTTGCGTATTGCATGTTGTCTGCACATTACGATTTTTGCCTACGATGCCAATAAAAATTTTTCAATCGAATGGGATCGGAGGGCATAATATTGATATACTCCCGTATATCCTCATAGATGGTATTGATCACATCTAATTTTCCATTCATTAATGGGTCATGAGTGACGCTAAAATTATGTTTATTATTTTCGAAGACCACATCATTGTCATCATCTTCTTGGTCATCGTCCAACAGGTTGATCCGTACCAAGAGTGAGCGACTAGTTTTATTTGGTGATGGGATAGCTTGACTCTTAAAATGTTCAAAATTTTCAGAAATTCCTGGGTTAGGGGTGGTATTGTCATCTACGCCCCCTTCCTCAACAACCGTTTCGATCACGTTGACCGGTGATGCTATGGATTCACTCATCACCAGATCTTGAATGTGACAATAGTAAATTTTGGTCAACGAAAGTCAACTGTAGTCAAATGAAGCGTACGTTAATCCATGTGTTGAAAAGTTATTTTCCATAACTTTTACGATGAATTATTAAATATTATAATACCACGTATGCTAATTCAAAACAATTATCGAGTAAACGTCGAAAATACGGACAGTAAATTACTGTAGCGTAAAAATTCGATAATCGTACAGTTATTATTTTGAGAATAATAATATTCATAAAACGGTCTACTCGTGAATACGAACCTGTGGATATATAGAACGTCGAAAACGGAGTTCGTATGTGAAAGTTACAACCATTAAATCGTTGTGAACAGATAAATGTACACAGGGTTTGGACCCAAAATACAAAATGTGGTGCCTTAAACATCAAATATGAAATAACAATTCATATATTATGGAACGTAATAATATTTAGTATTTAATTTCAAAGCCAAATTCCATTTCCGGTAAAATGCCAAAAATCGCGAAATCGGAAGAATATTGCGCTTAAACGCGTATTTCAACATCCAACGGGTTAAAATTCAATCAAAATAAATGTTTGACAATGTTTTTATATAAAATAACTATTTAGAACTTTGTTTCGTCAAAAACTCACAAAATTTCACTAAAACGGCTTACGATTTTATAAAAATCACACATTTTATACAAGTATGTTGCTATTTATTTAAAAACCACTCCACCCCACCCCCCCTACCCCACCCCCATCGGCTACACACCAGCCCCCATGCAATCCAAGGTCACTATTCACCATCTTAGATATAATAAAGTTTAGGAATTTAATAATACAAAAGAAATCAACTAAAATCTATCAAAATCAAACAAGATATGAACATCTTTTCATTTAGAACCAAGAGCACCCAACCAACACTCACTCTCTCTTCTCCTCTCCCTCTCTTCCTCTCGGCTCTCTCCCTCTCTTCCTCTCTTCCAAACCGCCACCATCCAACACCATCACAAACCTTCATCTTTCAAGTGATTTGCAAGTCCAAGTGGTAAGACACCTTCACCTTTTGATTCTAATCCATATTACACAAGTTTTATTCCATTTACACACACTAACATTTAAGTAAAACTATTGGGTAATAGTTTTGTCCAAGGGTCCTTCGAGCTACGAAGCCTAGATCTTGCATTCTACCGTAAATCCCACAAGAACTATCTTGTTTCTAAGTAAAGAACGCATCAAGGGTGAGTTCATACCACTCATTTTCATCTTTTCTAAACTTTTTGGGGGAGAATACAAGTTTAAATACTATAAATGTTGTTTTATCCAAGTTTACATATGTTTAAATGCTATAAATGATGATTTACACAAGTTCATAAAACTAATTGTTGTGTAAAAATGTTTTTGACATGAAATATGGTTACATCCATGTATTATAAACATTATGACATATTATGTTTGTGTAAAAGATACAAGACTATAAATAAAGTGTGTAAAACACTAGATTTTTGACATAAACGTCATAAAAACGAAAACTAATAAAAACTACGTTTTATAACCGGGGAATATTATCATGGGAAAAATGATAATTGATGATTACAAGAGTTTCTATATATAAATTTTACGTAAACAAGTTGATTGGAATACATACATTTTTTGTGAGATGAATCTTCACAGTACTTTTATAAGTACCTACTATAAGTCCTGAATTTTATAACCAGAGTCTCGGTAAGAGAGCGCGATATTTGAGTATAGATCTATACGGGGCTTGACAACCCCGCACCTGAGCTGCTAGCTACAGCTAGACCGGCAGGTCTGAGGTGTCCAAATGTCTAACATTCCGACGCCTGAAGAACGTCGCAGCAGGCAAACTAGTCACAGTATGGTTATAGGGTATCTCACATGGGGAAAATAATCAACTTAATATTTTTATAAATTATTTACGTGGAAACATACATTTCTAAGGGATTCACACTACAGTTTACATACTACATTTTAGTCTTTGGGATTTAAAGACTTGGACATTTTTATGAGAAAATACTGGATTTTCTTGGTTTTCAATACTATACATTTTGTTTACGTGGAAAATATACACTTCAAATAGTTTTATACTATATTAAAATTTACGTTATACATTTTTAGTCTTTGGACATTTTAAGACTACAACACGTTTATAAGAAAATATTGGATTTTCTGGGTTACGATACTCTATTTTACAAGGAAATGGATTTCTCATACAAGTTTTATGGAATTAAAACATCTTAATAAGTTACAAATATAAGTATGGTTTTACTTATACACACTAGTTTTATGGAAATTAAAACTACATTATATGAAGATATAAACATGAGTACGGATTACATATACGTACGAGTTTTATGTTATTAAAACTACATACTAACAGGTTACAAATATAAGTATGGTTTTACTTATACATACAAGTTTTATGGAAATTAAAACTACATTTTATCAAGATATAAATACAAGTACGGTTTACTTATACGTAATTAAAACTACAATTCAGCAAGATACAAATAAAAGTACGATTTTACTTACGCAAAGGTTTTACGAAATTAGATCTACAATTAATACACGAATAAACATGTATTTAAATGGTTTCATACAAGAATAAGACTACGTAATACTATTTTTCAAGTATAGAAACATGTATGCATTTTCGGTCTTTGGGTTTTAAGACTACGACTCACTTATAAGAAAATATTGGATTTTCTGGGTTCAAACACTATCTCTTTACAAGGAAAAAAGGACTATGGATTTTCTCATAAAAAAATCTTATGAACTCACCAACGTAATGTTGACACTCTTTCAAATTACTTGTATTCTCAGGTAACAATTAGTCAGGTCCGACTAACATATTGGAATGGGACGCGAAGACGTCTCTTTTACTTATTTCGTTATCATATTGTAATGGGGTTGAAACAATACCGTTGAACAATGTAGCTTTCCAATTATAATGTATGATGGTTGTTATCTACTTATGTTTCAATGTATGCAATGGTTGTGATGCTATGTCCCGTTCCACCCTCAGACGATTCCGCCATCATGGTTTGGGGGTGTGACAGATTGGTATCAGAGCATTGTTTATAGTGAACTAAGTATATCAATCCATTTAAGATATACAACTATAAATACAATGGGACTAAAACTTTTCGTACAAGTATAGTTTTAAAATACAATGACGTTTATATAAAAATATACACATACAAACAAAGATAGTATCACAATACAACAATTACAAAAACAATAGAGTTTAAGTTGGACATTACGTTTAAACTTAGTATAATATGTTATCAGACCATGGGGAAACGTAGCCTGATCAACTACGTTTGACTAGGGTTTGACCGACATGTAACTAAGTGTGAGCATAATGGACAACGAAGTAAAAACTCGAGAATCCTACAACACTTAGTAACCACGTCAACACTTAACATAAATACTTTTGATAGTATTAGTTATTATTAAGAGACACTAATGACAATTCTAAGTTGACACCAATATCATTATTATCCCGATTACCTCTTTATCGTCTGCGTACCTAAGCTACGACTAAGAAAACGGTTCTAATGCCGACAAGGGCGACGACGGGAGCTTCACGTTAAGGTATAGTTGAGTCACCATGAGTAGTCACGACTTGAAAACCATTAGTGAGTACTCTCGATATGACTCACAAGGAGACACGGAAGTTTAACTCATAGTTGATCGATACGTGAGACTTTCCTTTTGCGCTACGATTTCAGCCTTAGGATTATTTCTATCTCGAGCTTAAGACTTAAGCTAGGATATCTCTTGATTCTAAACCTCCCTTTTTGGGAATGCTTACCCAACCACCTTTACTTCGTATATCGTAATGCACAAACCCCTTCCACTATGTCAAAAATTACTAAGTTTTAGTTCAAGGCCCTCAGAATACATGAGTGATATTCTCAAGTGTACCATCATGTTATACTCTCCAAATTACTCACATGTTTTTAGAACAATCATCGACCTTACGCTGTTCGTTCCCAGGTCAACTTCGCACTTCGTCGACACATGGAAATTCCTACAAGTTTGAGTTATCTTTCGACTCATATCGTTTCATACATTCATTTGAGATCTTCTAACATCATTGGTATTCTCATTATTATCGAAGATTCAATCACCTTACGCCACACGTCAAACCTATAGCTTAACCGCTGACCCCATAAAAGGTACAGGACTGCATTCACACCATGAAGGGTTGTGCAAACAATTTGCCAAGTCCTCTATTTTGAAGAGAGAAAAGTTAAAAGTTACGATTCTTTATCCTCCAAAGGATTACCTTCCTAGAATCACTAAATTGAGAATGTACCCATTCTCGATGGTCAATACTTCTACGCCTTCCTTCAAGGTAGCACCCTACCCTTGCAATTTCAAATGATTTCCTGACCCCTAAACTCATTTTTATTCTGACTCCTTGCAAATTGCGATTGGCTTAACTTAAACAGTTGGATAAATCATCAAAATAGAAATCAAAATAGTTCTATACGAGTCCCTCATCGACGACTTAGGCCATTATTATAAGGAATTTCTTCATTCTCTTACTACCTTGTTTGGTTACGAAGTAAGTATCATCATTCTCTTGGAGTTGTACGCATTTTGATAACAGTGAAGTTACTTATCGTTCTATAACCTTCCAACATCACCTAGATCATGTGGTCTAATCTATCATGATCTTTCACGGCCCCCGTTAGAGACAATGACTCCTTAAACATATTCTTTGAATATGGTTCTATTGTGGTGATAGTACTCGCAACAGAAATTGTGTTTCCAAAAATCCTCGATCGTTTCATAACTTGTTTGGTAGACGACACCTGAATAGTCCTTACATTTGAGACCTATCAAAACTTTGCTGCCTATCCTTAGTATGTAGCTTTAGGAAATTTTATCGAAACAGTATTTCGGGAATCTCCTAAGGCACAACAAATGCCATCTTCATCATACTGGTGTCTGCAGGGAGATGACCTGCTATGACTGCAAGCAGAAGGGACATACAGCCCGCTTTTGCAAGACTCTGGCACTGGGAAACCAATCAAGCGTCCAACTTGGGTTTGAGTCGCGCTTGTTTTGGGTATGACAAAACCGAGCACTTCAAGAGAGACTGCTCAAAGGCAAAGGGGTCCAGTCAGATGCGATCAAGGAAGGAAACCGCTGACATACCAGTAGTCTGTGACTTTCCGGATTTGTTTCCAGAAGATCTTCCGGGGGTACCCCCAACATGACAAGTCGAGTTCAGAATCGACTTGATCCCGGGAACTGTTTCCTAGCAAAATCTCCATATAGACTAGCCCCAGCAAAGATGCAAGAGATATCTAGTCAACTACACGAACTACTAGAAAGGGGATCCATTCGACTAAGCTTCTCGCCTTGGGGAGCACCGGTTTTATTTATGAAAAAGAAGGATGGATCCTTTGGAATGTGTATTGACTATAGAGAACTGAACAAGTTGACTATCAAGAACACATACCCACTTCCCAAAATCGATGACCTGTTCGATCAGTTACAGGGATTCAACTACTTTTCAAAGATCGATTTGAAAGCTGGGTACCATCAACTTAGAGTTAAGGAGGAGGACGTTCCAAGGACATCATTTAGAACTCGGTGTGACCACTGCGAAATTGGTCATAATACCTTTTGGGTTGACCAATGCTCCGGCGATGATTCATGGACTAAACCAGACACCAAAGTTCGGTGGCTTCAGGGAATTAGTCCTGGAGGAGACTCGTAAGACGAGGTATACTGGTGTCCAAACATGAAAGCAGAGATTGCTACTTATATAGGCAAGTGTTTGACTTGTGCCAAGGTCAAAGTAGAACATCAAAAACCCTTGGGTTTACTACAACAACCGGAAATACCCGAGTGGAAGTGGGAGCAGATAATTATGGACTTCATAACCAAGTTACCCAAAACAACTGGTAGGCTGGACACCATATGGGTAATCATCGATAGGTAAACTAAGTTCGCTTACTTCCTGCCAATCAAGGAAACCGACAAGACGGAGAAACTGATAAGGACGTACACCGAAGAGATTGTATGATTGCATGGTTCGCCAATATCCATTGTCTCAGACAGAGATAGTTGATTTATGTCACATTTTTGGCAATCATTACAAAAGGGTATGGTACCAGGCTCAACACGAGTACAGCTTACTATCCACAAACCGACAGACAAAGCGAGAGAACAATCCAAACGCTGGAAGGCATGTTGAGAGCTGGCGTGATAGACTTTGGTAAGTCCTGGGACACCCACTTGCCGCTCGTCGAGTTTCTCATACAACGAAAGTTGTCACACGAGCATTAAAGTTGCTCCGTTTGAAGCCTTATACGGACGCAAGTGCAGATCCCCTCTGTGTTGGGCCAAGGTGGGCGACACCCAGTTAGACAGAGGATGAGTACCTAACAGCACTCTCACCGGTCCCGAGATCACACGAGGGACGACAGAGAAAATCGTTTAGACCCGTGAGCGATTGAAAGCATCTCGTGACCAACAAAAGAATTACTCGAATAAACGATGCAAGCCCTTAGAATTCCAGGTTAGTGTAAGACCCATTTTCATTTTGAGGTGCTTACTAAGGTAAGTAGAGTTATTACCTTATAATTAGTATGGTTCTAGCTTTGAGTTATTAAGAGTTGTGTGGCAATCTTTTATGATTACCTTTGAGTGATGAGTTGTTTGATTTGGGAGAAGAGGTTAAAACCTTTCTTATGTACTAATCTTGGTGTGATTAAGATTAGTTAAGTTGATGTATGAGTTTGGGTGATTAGAAACCCATTTGGAAGAAGTTTGAGCCTTAAAAATGCCAAAAATAGCTTACACGGGTCGTGTAAATGTTACACGGGTCGTGTAACCTGCGGTAATTTTGTGTTTGCTGGTTACTGTAGCAAAACACGGGCGTGTTAAATTTTACACGGGCACTGTAGCATAACACGGGCGTGTTAAATTTTACACGACCGTGTTACGCGTGCAGATCCTTTAAATGTGCAGAAAACCTCATTTCGGGAAAAACATACCCCAATTCGATTTCAGAGCAAATAGAGGCGATTTTCTGTCAAATTGAAGCTAGAGATTCGTGGGGAAACATAAAGAGACTCGAATCTATCCCCGCAAACGCGCTCTTGATTCCTAATTCATCGAGGTGAGTGATTTCTTCGTTTTGGGGGTTTTGAAACCCTAACTTTAGATTTCGTGATTTTGCTATATATTGTTATATATGATGTTAGTAGGTTGCTAGTGGATACCTTTGGAGTTATTGGTGAGATTATCATCGAGTTTCTACGGTTGAATGAGTAGAACCGCAGAATTGGGGGTTTCGGTAAATATGGAGTGATATTTCCTGTTGTACTCCTTTTTCCTGCTTATGATTTATACATCTTATGAGTAGGATGTCGTTGAGATGATTGTGGATGTTTGAGAATGGATTCATACTATGGCGATATAATTGAGTCTAATGAACAGGAACCCGATACATGTAACTTGGGAATTACATATACTAAGTTGATATCAGGTGAGTACTTTCTAGTACCTGAGTCGAGTTACACTTGTTTTATGCAGAGTTTATATATATATATATATATATATATATATATATATATATATATATATATATATATATATATATATATATATATATATATATATATATATATATATATATATATATATAAACTCTGCATAAAACAAGTGTAACTCGACTCAGGTACTAGAAAGTACTCACCTGATATCAACTTAGTATATGTAATTCCCAAGTTACATGTATCAGGTGAGTACTTTCTAGTACCTGAGTCGAGTTACACTTGTTTTATGCAGAGTTTATATATATATATATATATATATATATATATATATATATATATATATATATATATATATATATATATATATATATATATATATATATATATATATATATATATATATATATATATATATATATATATATATATATATATATATATATATATACATATGTATGATTATTATAACATATGAGAAATGTTGTAATTGAGTTCACATATAAGTGTGCTATGTTGTGGTTATTATTGTAACCTTTGATTGAGTAAACTGATACAAGTATGTAACAGTGGCCGAGTTAAAATTTCATATTGATTGTATAATTAGAGTAATTGATGATATGATTATATTATATAGTTTCGTGTGGAATAGTATCGCCATGAGGGCTATTGAGTTTAATAGATTGTTAAAAATGAGTATACGCGAAATGGCAATCGAGTTTACGAGTATTATTAATTGTGGTACTTATGATTGAGTTGATATTGCTAACAGTTAGCTAGTGTTTGTAAAGCTAATATGTTTGCAGGTTCCGATTTAAGAGAATAAGGATCTTGCTAATAAGGATAGCAAGAGAGGAAGATGAGAGTGTTTATTGAGAAAGATTGTGAAATATGATTGAGATTACTCACTAAGCTTTAATAGCTTACACTTGAGTTGTTTGTCGTTTTGCAGGTATCTGTAGCAGTGATAGGGGAAGGCATGTGATAAAGAAAGATGGACAACTTAGAGCCTGTCCTTTTAATTGAAGTAGATTTATTTGTAATGCCTGGTTAAGATTGTAAGGACCTTTTATGTAATTATTGTGATGATAACATCTTGATCCGTGCTTTGATTACAAGTATACCCATTTTGATGTGTAAATTGTTGAAAATTTTTGGGTGTACTTTGTATGAGAAACCGGGTGTTACAAGTTGGTATCAGAGCATGGTTTAAGTGAACTAGGTCTTTGAGTGTAGAGTCCTAGACTTAAACTGAGAAGAGAGAGAGCCCCTATCACATGCTTGGAAAAGATACTGCTGCAGATTTTAGTATATAAGTTAAGTATAACTTTTATGTTATATTCGTTATTTGTTGTTTTCTGTGTGAAAATACAGATATGGAATCAGATGAAGGATGAGTTGAGAAATTGGTCGGGGCTGGTTGGACCTACACTGAATAATGAGACGAAATTTTGGTTGATATGAGATATCAACTAATGAGAAGACGAGAATTCCAGTTGCTAATGATAGATCAGCGGAATATGAGATGAGATAGTTATTGAGAAAAGATCCCGGTTGAGGCGAAATTCCAACTGATGAGGAGCTAAGAGTTGAAATATGTGAGTGTAGCCGATTACACTCAAGAGTTGAGAGCCGAAGTGCGCAAGTTTCATCAAACGAAGAGACGAGATTTTGTTGCTATGAGGTATGTGAGTAACTTTACTTAACATGTTAGTTGTAACGTGTCGCGCGTATTTAATTGTTAATAATACATGTAATAGAATATGTGTAAAACATGTGGACACATAAAAGATCAATTGAAATTACATGTGTTAGAAAATTGTGATTATAAAGTGTAGTAACCGGCATCAAGATGAGAATCTTGTGTTCACTTGAGGTAAGATTTGCATATCGCATAACGAGTGTTTTGTGATTATGTATAATTGAGATTATAAATGGTTGCTTGGCGAGTAGTTAGCAACCATGGAGAAGTGTGTATATTGAGTATATACATGGTAGAAAATGTATAAATTATAATATTGTGTATATATTGCTTGTTGTTTCACAGATGTGATGAGATTTCTGTATATGAGTACTTTGTGGTTGAGACCATATATTTTGTGGGACCACATGACTAGTACTTATTATTGATCAAAATGAATGGTTGAGATAGCCAAAAGAGTATGAGTTGAGAAAGATGGTGAGTGTGTAGTTGATTACACACTATAACTGAATATGAGTTGATATGCCGAGAGTTAAATTGTGTAGTTTGGAGTTGTCACATAATGAGACATTAGTGACAGATTTGTCACAGGACACTCGAGTAACCACATAAAGAGTACCTTGTGGTTATAATTGAGAGAACCTAGAGTGGTTTATGTAGGCCTAATTCACCTAGAGATTGGGTTAATTACCTAATAAATGTGATTGAGACCACATATTTCGTGGGATCACATATTGAGTAAATGTGATTGAGACCACATATTCGGTGGGGTCACATATTGAGTAAATGTGATTGAGACCACATATTCCGTGGGATCACATATTGAGTAAATGTGATTGAGACCACATATTTCGTGGGATCACATATTGAGTAAATGTGATTGAGACCACATATTTCGTGGGATCACATATTGAGTAAATGTGATTGAGACCACATATTCGGTGGGGTCACATATTGAGTAAATGTGATCGAGACCACATATTCGGTGGGGTCACATATTGAGTAAATGTGATCGAGACCACATATTCGGTGGGGTCACATATTGTGTAAGTGTGATCGAGACCACATATTTGGTGGGGTCACATATTGAGTAAGTGTGATTGAGACGACATATTTGGTGGGGTCACATATTGAGTAAAAGTGGTTGAGACCATATATATTGTGGGACCACATAATGAATAAACGTGGTGGAGACCACGTATTCTGTGGGGCCATGTATTGAGTAGATAAGGTTGAGATCACATATTTCTATGAGACCACGTAACGAGTATCTTGTGGTTAGAGTAGTGGGGACCTTTGTAACTCAAACAAAAGAGTGACGGTGAGTCTTTATGGCTCGAGACTGTAGGGGAGACTCGCTAGAGTTAAATAGGAGATGGATTGAAATTAGAAAATGATATGAGATACCATGATTTGATCAGAGGACGGTATGAGATACTGTGATACAGCATTGAGTGGTGAGAACAGAAAACGGTATGAAGTACCGTGAGAGAGTGTTGACCAATGAGGTCGACGAACGGTATGAGGTACCGTGAGATTGTGTTGAGTAGTAAGTTTTGAGAATAGTACGGGGTACTATAAGATAGTGTGAGTAACGAGATAGTAGAATGGTACGGGGTACCATAAGTTGAGCTGGAGTGGTACTGCAGAGTTGTGCTTGTGTGTAGACAGGCATGTACTTATGGTGATGCAAAGTAATGAGAAATATAATATCCTTGCGTGTGGATAGTTATGAACGTAGCAATAAGCTTGTGTGGCTTGAAACCTTATGGGTTGAGAAGAGAACAAATCAGAGGTAGATTAACAGTACGAGAGTACTATGAGATAATACAGTGAGTTATACTGTTGAGAAGTGATGCTATGAGTAAGTATGTTTGTAATGTAGTCTTGTTGAGAATGTGTGAGATTTCTTGCATGTTGCACGAGATAAAGTTGTATAATTATGTAATGAGTTAAAAAGAGGAGGAAAGTAATTGTGGTTGTGATTGATGGGATTCGTTCCTTAATAATCAAACCAATTACTGCCAATGAGAAAAATGTGTGAATGTCGAGATGAAAATACTATTTATTCGTATGAGACGATGAATAGTAGATTTTATTATAATGATTTTGAGTTCTTTTCTTGAGATTAATGAGTTAGTCGAATAATGAGATATGATTTCACCGTAGAGATTACGGTGTTAGATGTTATTATTTTGAGTCATGTGTAGAGATTACGATGAGCATTAAGCATGGCCTAATTGTGTCATTCAGATGAATTAGATATTGCGGTGATAATGACGGAGAAGTGGCGAGAGGGAAAATCCTTACTGATGGTATGTCAGGAGGAATATATGCAGTTGTGTTGAGAATTTATTGGATGATAAATTATCGAGTTTGATAGAGCTAATGATTTAGTGAGAATGTGATGTGGAATTGTCCATATAAGAAAGGATATAATGAGTGAGTACATCGAGAGAAACAACATGAGGTATGTTGTTAAATTGGTATGAAGAGGAGCCACTTTGGTGGAGGATTGTAAGTTGTATATTGGGTAAAAACCTAATATGTGTGTTGAGGTGGAAACAGAGATGAATGAGCTTTCGGAGAAGTTGCAATCAGTTGTGGCGATAACACAACTGAAAGGAATATTATGTAACCAAAGGGTCGAGGGTTAAATACAAAATTAGAGGAGACGTGAGTGAAACTCGAAATAGTTTCTAATATTTTATTATTGTTGGATTTACATCCTAGTGTTGATGAGTTATGCAACATGGGTGAGACAATTGAATATCTGTGTCTTTTATGTTGTATGAGTGTTTCTCCTACTCTAAACAATGAGAATGTGCAAGTCGGAGAAATCAATAACTAGCGTATTGTTATTGGAGGAATAAATGGAGAGAGAAAATGAGCTTGAGATCGGTGAGACCATTTTTCTTATTGAGTTAGAGTAAGATCATTTTGAGAAAATTTGAAATGAAAGTTGAGTTCCAGATGGCTATATGAGACAAGTTGGTGATTGGAGTATCACTTGAGGAATGAGGTGAGATACCTTGATGTCAATGATGCTATAGAAAAGCGTGTGCCCTAAAAGAGTGAGTATTTTTCCACATGGCAATGATGATAGCCAATATGGCTATAGAAATCATCTTACGAGAATGATGGCGAGCGTTAAGATTTTGCGGTCAAGATATCCCTTTTTGTTTCAAGAGATTCCGAGGACGGAATCTTTTGAAGGGGGTAAGAACTTGTAAGACCCATTTTCATTTTGAGGTGCTTACTAAGGTAAGTAGAGTTATTACCTTATAATTAGTATGGTTCTAGCTTTGAGTTATTAAGAGTTGTGTGGCAATCTTTTATGATTACCTTTGAGTGATGAGTTGTTTGATTTGGGAGAAGAGGTTAAAACCTTTCTTATGTACTAATCTTGGTGTGATTAAGATTAGTTAAGTTGATGTATGAGTTTGGGTGATTAGAAACCCATTTGGAAGAAGTTTGAGCCTTAAAAATGCCAAAAATAGCTTACACGGGTCGTGTAACCTGCGGTAATTTTGTGTTTGCTGGTTACTGTAGCAAAACACGGGCGTGTTAAATTTTACACGGGCACTGTAGCATCACACGGGCGTGTTAAATTTTACACGACCGTGTTACGCGTGCAGTTCCTTTAAATGTGCAGAAAACCTCATTTCGGGAAAAACATACCCCAATTCGATTTCAGAGCAAATAGAGGCGATTTTCTGTCAAATTGAAGCTAGAGATTCGTGGGGAAACATAAAGAGACTCGAATCTAACCCCGCAAACGCGCTCTTGATTCCTAATTCATCGAGGTGAGTGATTTCTTCGTTTTGGGGGTTTTGAAACCCTAACTTTAGATTTCGTGATTTTGCTATATATTGTTATATATGATGTTAGTAGGTTGCTAGTGGATACCTTTGGAGTTATTGGTGAGATTATCATCGAGTTTCTACGGTTGAATGAGTAGAACCGCAGAATTGGGGGTTTCGGTAAATATGGAGTGATATTTCCCGTTGTACTCCTTTTTCCTGCTTATGATTTATACATCTTATGAGTTGGATGTCATTGAGATGATCGTGGATGTTTGAGAATGGATTCATACTATGGCGATATAATTGAGTCTAATGAACAGGAACCCGATACATGTAACTTGGGAATTTCATATACTAAGTTGATATCAGGTGAGTACTTTCTAGTACCTGAGTCGAGTTACACTTGTTTTATGCAGAGTTTATATATATATATATATATATATATATATATATATATATATATATATATATATATATATATATATATATATATATATATATATATATATATATATATATATATATATATGATTATTATAACATATGAGAAATGTTGTAATTGAGTTCACATATAAGTGTGCTATGTTGTGGTTATTATTGTAACCTTTGATTGAGTAAACTGATACAAGTATGTAACAGTGGCCGAGTTAAAATTTCATATTGATTGTATAATTAGAGTAATTGATGATATGATTATATTATATAGTTTCGTGTGGAATAGTATCGCCATGAGGGCTATTGAGTTTAATAGATTGTTAAAAATGAGTATACGTGAAATGGCAATCGAGTTTACGAGTATTATTAATTGTGGTACTTATGATTGAGTTGATATTGCTAACAGTTAGCTAGTGTTTGTAAAGCTAATATGTTTGCAGGTTCCGATTTAAGAGAATAAGGATCTTGCTAATGAGGATAGCAAGAGAGGAAGATGAGAGTGTTTATTGAGAAAGATTGTGAAATATGATTGAGATTACTCACTAAGCTTTAATAGCTTACACTTGAGTTGTTTGTCGTTTTGCAGGTATCTGTAGCAGTGATAGGGGAAGGCATGTGATAAAGAAAGATGGACAACTTAGAGCGTGTCCTTTTAATTGAAGTAGATTTATTTGTAATGCCTGGTTAAGATTGTAAGGACCTTTTATGTAATTATTGTGATGATAACATCTTGATCCGTGCTTTGATACAAGTATACCCATTTTGATGTGTAAATTGTTGAAAATTTTTGGGTGTACTTTGTATGAGAAACCGGGTGTTACAGTTAGCGACCGTGTTTTATTGAAGGTCTCACCCTAGAAGGGAATGATACTCTTGAGAAGCGTGGGAAGCTGAACCCCAGATACATTGGGCCCTTCGAGATTCTTGCTAGGATCGGCCCAGTAGCCTACAAACTTCAACTACCGCAGGAGCTCAGCAATGTCCATCCCACCTTTCACGTATCCAACTTAAAGAAATGCTTGTCCGATGAAACCTTTGTCATTCCACTCGACGAGATCGAGGTGAACGAGAACCTTCATTTCGTGGAAGAACCCGTAGAGATCATGGACAGAGAGATCAAGAGAACGAAACAGAGCCGTATACCGATAGTTAAGGTCCGTTGGAGTGCCAAACGTGGACCTGAATTTACTTGGGAGCGTGAAGACCAGATGAAGCAGAAGTATCCACATCTCTTCCCAAACCATTGAGGATCCACTCAAGAGCTAAATTTCGGGACGAAAATTCTTTCTAACCGGTAGATGATGTGACAATTGTAAATTTTGGTCAACGAAAGTCAACTGTAGTCAAATGAAGCGTACGTTAATCCATGTGTTGAAAAGTTATTTTCCATAACTTTTACGATGAATTATTAAATATTATAATACCACGTATGCTAATTCAAAACAATTATCGAGTAAACGTCGAAAATACGGACAGTAAATTACTGTAGCGTAAAAATTCGATAATCGTACAATTATTATTTTGAGAATAATAATATTCATAAAATGATCTACTCGTGAATACGAACCTGTGGATATATAGAACGTCGAAAACGGAGTTCGTATGTGAAAGTTACAACCATTAAATCACTGTGAACGGATAAATGTACACAGGGTTTGGTCCCAAAATACAAAATGTGGTGCCTTAAACATCAAATATGAAATAACAATTCATATATTATGGAACGTAATAATATTTAGTATTTAATTTCAAAGCCAAATTCGATTTCCGGTAAAATGCCAAAAATCGCGAAATCGGAAGAATACTGCGCTTAAACGCGTATTTCAACATCCAACGGGTTAAAATTCAATCAAAATAAATGTTTGACAGTGTTTTTATATAAAATAACTATTTAGAACTTTGTTTCGTCAAAAACTCATAAAATTTCACTAAAACGGCTTACGATTTTATAAAAATCACACATTTTATACAAGTATGTTGCTATTTATTTAAAAACCCCTCCACCCCACCCCCCCTACCCCACCCCCATCGGCTACACACCAGCCCCCATGCAATCCAAGGTCACTATTCACCATTTTAGATATAATAAAGTCTAGGAATTTAATAATACAAAAGAAATCAACTAAAATCTATCAAAATCAAACAAGATATGAACATCTTTTCATTTAGAACCAAGAGCACCCAACCAACACTCACTCTCTCTTCTCCTCTCCCTCTCTTCCTCTCGGCTCTCTCCCTCTCTTCCTCTCTTCCAAACCGCCACCATCCAACATCATCACAAACCTTCATCTTTCAAGTGATTTGCAAGTCCAAGTGGTAAGACACCTTCACCTTTTGATTCTAATCCATATTACACAAGTTTTATTCCATTTACACACACTAACATTTAAGTAAAACTATTGGGTAATAGTTTTGTCCAAGGGTCCTTCGAGCTACGAAGCCTAGATCTTGCATTCTACCGTAAATCCCACAAGAACTATCTTGTTTCTAAGTAAAGCACGCATCAAGGGTGAGTTCATACCACTCATTTTCATCTTTTCTAAACTTTTTGGGGGAGAATACAAGTTTAAATACTATAATTGTTGTTTTATCCAAGTTTACATATGTTTAAATGCTATAAATGATGATTTACACAAGTTCATAAAACTAATTGTTGTATAAAAATGTTTTTGACATGAAATATGGTTAGATCCATGTATTATAAACATTATGACATATTATGTTTGTGTAAAAGATACAAGACTATAAATAAAGTGTGTAAAACACTAGATTTTTGACATAAACGTCATAATAACGAAAACTAATAAAAACTACGTTTTTATAACCGGGGAATATTACTTCCTAGCAAAAATGGATATAACCAAGTTATTACACCATTTTTGTGGGATATATCTTAAAAGATGACATTTATAATCATTTGAATAAGTTATTTCGTTATTATTCGTAAAAATATTATTATTACGACGGAACACTAAAAATAGACTATTATTGGAATAGTTTATGAATATAAGGTTATTATGACATTTGAAACATGACAAAAATAATTATATAAAACTATATAATTATTAAACACTACTATATTATCATGGGAAAAATGATAATTGATGATTACAAGAGTTTCTATATACAAATTTTACATAAATAAGTTGATTGGAATACATACATTTTTGTGAGATGAATCTTCACAGTACTTTTATAAGTACCTACTATAAGTCTTGAATTTTATAACCAGAGTCTCGGTAAGAGAGCGCGATATTTGAGTATAGATCTATACGGGGCTTGACAACCCCGCACCTGAGCTGCTAGCTACAGCTAGACCGGCAGGTCTGAGGTGTCCAAATGTCTAACATTCCGACGCCTGAAGAACGTCGCAGCAGGCAAACTAGTCACAGTATGGTTATAGGGTATCTCACATGGGGAAAATAATCAACTTAATATTTTTATAAATTGTTTACGTGGAAACATACATTTCTAAGGGATTCACACTACAGTTTACATACTACATTTTAGTCTTTGGGATTTAAAGACTTGGACATTTTTATGAGAAAATACTGGATTTTCTTGGTTTTCAATAATATACATTTTGTTTACGTGGAAAATATACACTTCAAATAGTTTTATACTATATTACAATTTACGTTATACATTTTTAGTCTTTGGACCTTTTAAGACTACAACACGTTTATAAGAAAATATTGGATTTTCTGGGTTACGATACTCTATTTTACAAGGAAATGGATTTCTCATACAAGTTTTATAGAATTAAAACATCTTAATAAGTTACAAATATAAGTATGGTTTTACTTATACACACTAGTTTTATGGAAATTAAAACTACATTATATTAAGATATAAACATGAGTACGGATTACATATACGTACGAGTTTTATGGTATTAAAACTACATACTAACAAGTTACAAATATAAGTATGGTTTTACTTATACATACAAGTTTTATGGAAATTAAAACTACATTTTATCAGGATATAAATACAAATACGGTTTACTTATACGTACGAGTTTTATGGAATTAAAACTACAATTCAGCAAAATATAAATAAAAGTACGATTTTACTTACGCAAAGGTTTTACGAAATTAGATCTACAATTAATACACGAATAAACATGTATTTAAATGGTTTCATACAAGAATAAGACTACGTAATACTATTTTTCAAGTATAGAAACATGTATGCATTTTCGGTCTTTGGGTTTTAAGACTACGACTCACTTATAAGAAAATATTGGATTTTCTGGGTTCAAACACTATCTCTTTACAAGGAAAAAGGACTATGGATTTTCTCATACAAAAATCTTATGAACTCACCAACATAATGTTGACACTCTTTCAAATTACTTGTATTCTCAGGTAACAATTAGTCAGGTCCGACTAACATATTGGAATGGGACGCGAAGACGTCTCTTTTACTTATTTCGTTATCATATTGTAATGGGGTTGAAACAATACCGTTGAACAATGTAGCTTTCCAATTATAATGTATGATGGTTGTTATCTACTTATGTTTCAATGTATGCAATGGTTGTGATGCTATGTCCCGTTCCACCCTCAGACGATTCCGCCATCATGGTTTGGGGGTGTGACATTGAATTTCAAAAGCATCAACAATTTCAGGAGTTGTTGGCTGGGGGTTAGTGGCTTTTTGTAATGATTGCCAAAATCACGACGTGAACTGACTATCTCTATCCGAGATAATAGAAATTGGCACACCATGCAATCGTACTATTTCTTTGATGTACGTCCTTGTAAGTTTCTCCATCTTGTCGGTTTCCTTGATTGGCAAGAAGTGAGCGGACTTAGTTAACCTATCGATGATTACCCATATGGTATCCAGCCCACCAGTTGTTTTGGGTAATTTGGTTATGAAGTCCATAGTTATCCGCTACTACTTCCACTTGGGTATTTCCGGTTGATGTAGTAAACCCGAGGGCTTTTGGTATTCTACTTTAACCTTGGCGCAAGTCAGACACTTGCCCACATAAGTAGCAATTTCTGCCTTCATGTTTGGCCACCAATATAGTTTCTTGAGGTCCAAGTACATCTTGTCGGACCCGGGATGAACGGAGTATCTTGTTTTGTGAGCCTCATTCATGATAATGTATCTGTATCCGCCAAATATCGGTGTCCAGATTCGATTCATGAGGTAACGAGCTTCATCATCCTTGACTTCCAGGTTTTTATCCATTCATCGCAAGGCTTCACTTGCGACGTTCTCAGGTTTCAAGGCTTCGAGTTGCGCCTCCTTGATCTAAGTAGACAAATGTGAATGGATCGTCATTGTCAATGTCTTTACTCGGCAGCCCGAGTACTCTTTTCGACTAAGGGCATCTGCTACTACGTTGGCCTTTCCTGGGTGATAACGAATTTCACATTCATAATCACTTAGTAGCTCTACCTATCGTCGTTATCTCATGTTGAGCTCTTTTTGGTTGAGGATATGCTGGAGACTTTTATGGTTAGTGAAGATCGTACACTTTGTGTCGTAAAGGTAGTGTCTCCAAATCTTCAAGGCGAACACTACTGCTCCCAACTCGAGATCATGAGTGGCGTAGTTGACCTTGTGGGTTTTAAGTTGTCTCGAAGCGTAGGCAATGACCTTTCCTCTTTGCATGAGCACGCAACCCAGACCCTGATTCGATGCATCGCAGTAGACCATGAAGTCTTCTGTTCCTTCCGGAAGGGACAGAATAGGAGCGTAGCATAAAGCTTTCTTTAAAGTCTAGAAGGCGGCGTCTTGTTTATCTTCCCACTTGAATGTTAGACCCTTCTATGTCAGGGCAGTAAGTGGCTTTGCAATTTTGGAAAAGTTTTGTATGAATCTTCGATAATAGCCAGCAAGGCCCAAAAACTGGCGGCTTTCTGTCGGTGTTCTTGGTGCTTCCCACTTTTCGATGGCTTTGATTTTGGAGGGATCCACATGTATCCCTTCCTTCCTGACTACGTGGCCCAGAAAGTCCACCTTTCGAATCCAAAATTCACATTTTGAAAATTTTGCATACAACCTTTCCACCCTTAGCGTCTCCAAAACTTGTCGTTAATGTTGACTATGTTCCTCCTTATTTCGTGAATAGATTAGTATGTCGTCGATGAATAATATCACGAATTTATCCAAGTAAGGTCAGCATACGCTGTTCATTAGGTCCATGAACACCGCGGGCGCATTAGTCAATCCGAAGGGCATCACAACAAACTCATAATGGCCGTAACGAGTTCTGAATGCTGTCTTAGGAACATCTTCTTCTTGAACTCTGAGCTGGTGATACCCTGACCTTAGATCGATTTTTAAGAAGTAACTCAATCCTTGAAGTTGGTCAAAAAGGTCGTCAATTCGAGGTAACGGATATCGGTTCTTGATAGTGAGCTTGTTCAACTCCCGATAATCAATGCACATACGGAATGATTCATCCTTCTTCTTCACGAACAAGACCGGTGCTCCCTAAGGTGAGAAGTTTGGCCTGATAAACCCTTTACTTAGCAGTTCGTTCAGTTGGCTAGACAATTCCTTCATTTCTACCGGGGCGAACCGATATGGCGCTTTTGCTACAGGGGTGGCTCCAGGAATCAAATCGATTCTGAATTCGACTTGTCGCGCGGGTGGTACTCCTGGAAGGTCTTCTAGGAATATGTCGGAAAAGTCACAGACTTCAGGAATCTCTTTGATACTCTTTACTTCTTTCTTCTCGTCAACCACGTAGGCTAGGAATGCATGGTATTTCTTTTGTAGGTATTTTCGGGCTTTGATGCAAGACACGATTCGGAGGCTGGTACTGGGTTTATCGTCGTAGAAGACAAGAGTCTTGTCATCCGGTAGGTGAAGTCGGATTCCTCGTTCGTAGCACATGATGGGGAAATAACCAATTCATACTAACAATCACGTCAAAACTTCCTATTCTAACAGGCATTAAGTCGATTCTGAAGGAGTGATCGTCCAGAGTAAGTGTACAACCTATGTATATGTCGTTGGTACTTTCTATTTTGCTATTTGCCATTTCTATCGTAAATGTTTCATTGAGTGGTTGGGATTTTTGTTTTAGTAAGTATTTAAACTCGTGGCTTACGAAACTCCTCTCCGCACCGCTATCGAATAGTACACAAGCATATGAGTTATTGACGAGGAACGTACCGGTAATCACGGTGGGATCCTCCAACACTTCCGCGTGTCCCATAGCTAGAACCCTCTCATTACCTCCAATCGTCTTGTTCTTTGTTTTCGGACACTCCCGCTTGAAATGCCCCGTTTCTCCACAACCGTAACAAGCTTGACTCACCCCAGCATTAGAGGCTTGGGTGGTCTGTTGGGTTGACACTCTGTTGTATCGTGACGTGTGGCCTTTCTTGCCACAGCTTGTACATTGCATTTACCTACAAGCCCCATGATGATGGAAGTTGCACTTGTTACATTTGGGTAAAGTCCCAACATATTGCTTTGTTTGTGCTGGGGTAGCAGGGACAGTGGCGGCATGGACTGCCACAATTTGTTGTCTCTTGGAATTTTCTTGGTTTGGCTGGCCCCTCCCTCTGTTCCAGGGTTTTCTTTTGTGGTCTCTTCCCTTCGGTTGCTCTGTCTTAAGTGTCATGGTGCCCTAGCGGACTCCATGATTGACCAATATCTGTGCCAACCGCTTGACACTATCGTATGTAGTAGGGCCTGCGGCTTCGACATTCCCCTGGATTTGGGGAGACAGCCCCCAAATGTAACGTTCCACTTTCTTGGACTCCGGTGTGACCATCTAAGGACATAGGACTGCCAGGTCGTTAAACCTGTTGGTGTAGGCAGTAATATCCGAGTCTTTCATCGTGAGGTTCCATAATTCCTATTCCAGCTTTTGAACTTCGCCCCTAGGGCAATACTCCTCCAGCATTATTTTCTTTAGCTCTTCCCAACTCATGGAGTTGGCTACACTGAGCGTCATTGTTTTTACGTGGCCGTTCCACCATGATAAGGCCGCGTCAGAGAAAGTACAGGCATAGTACTTAACTTTAAACTCTTCTGGACAAACGGAGATATCAAACACCGATTCTGTCTTCAAACCACCGGGTCAGGGCGTTAACCCCGCCGTCCCCACGGAAAGCCATGGGTTTATAGTTTTCGAAATCCTTGTAAGTACATATTCGCTGGTGGTTCGGTGTTTCTCCGTTGGTGGAATCATTAGTGTCATTCCTACTTCCACTCCCATTTGTACCGTTTAGATTTATTTGAGCAACGGCGGCTGCCACGACGACGGCCTGGAAAGTGGTGGAATCCATTAACGGTGCTTCTGGTGTCTCCGCCTCGGCACGGCTAGTGCTTCTTCTTATAGGTGGCATATTTCTGCCATAAGGATTCAAGATTGAACGATGGTAAGTTTTGGAAATTTGTTATAAGTAAGGTGTTATTAAGGTACGACGTTTTATGTTATATGTTTATTTTGTCCTTTCCTTATCGTAAGTTGTAAACACATTTCTAGTATCAAGCATACATATCAAATACTTGTACAACACTTTATAAAATAAAAAAATGTCATCACATTAATAATACTTCGTAGAATTACATGATTTTAGAAGGAAAATTTGACCTTCGTAGAGGTCCATAGTACATGAAAAAATGAACGGCATAACGACCCCCAAAGAGTGTAATCACTTAATTGTAGGGTCGTGCCTACGTACAAGGATGAGTAGCGCATAAAGCTTACTCATAAGTTCCTAATTTATATCAAAATTGAATAGTGCGAACACTACTCAAGGTGAACTTGATCCTCCTACTCCCCGGAGTGCGGCTACGTGTGCCCTCAACTCCGCAGCCTCCTGTATGGCCTCATCGGCCCTCCGCTCTGCATCTTGCGCCCTTTGCTCTGTGGTCTGCAATCGGCCACAGATCTCTCTGAACTCTTCTCCAATACCCCTCGCATCGTCCTTAAGTGATTCAACCCTCACTATGGTCTGGTCGTGTGCCTCATCGAGGCGTCGGACCCGGGCAGTAGCAATCTCTGTGGCGGCTCCCACGTCGAAGACCTGACTGGTGGTCACTCTAGCCTGCTCGTCCAAACGATGAATGCGACCAATCACTACTGGTAAGGCTTTGTCAGCTGAGCCTCCCTCACTGAGATCAAAGTAGGCGCGGCTCATGCCAAAGGGGTTGCGCTGTCGCTGCTCGCAACTCCATCTGTGCAAGTGTTCCGCCCAGACGGGCGTCGGATCCTGAGGAGGTTCATTAATCAGTAATGGTCGATGGATGGGAAGTACCCTCTTTCGAGGAGTACGCATCCACAGTGGGCCACCGGGGTGGCGGTATACCTCGAAATTTGGCTCTGGTGGTGGTGCATGTAAGTCACGGACTGGGTAGCGTGGGTCGATGACCTCGGACCCGTCATCAGAATCCTCCTCCCACTTATCTTCTTCTTCCTTCGAAACCTCTTCTGGTTCTTCCTCCGGCTCCTCGTTGAGCCATTCGCCATTTCCCTCCGCGGGGAAATAGGGGTCTCCCGGTAAATGGAACCCAGCCATGATGTCTGTGCAAGAATAGGGGTATGAGAGGTACGTAAAAAAATATATCTAAGTGTATCATTTTGTAGTATTCATAAAATACTCCTATAGTATTTTTAATTTTTTTATTGTTTAGTTATTTGGTTGTAGGTAAGTCTTTAGACTTGTTGTTCACCACGACTATTCCTAAGCACCCGTTAGTCCCATCTTGGACCGATACAGTTGATCAGGCTTTATCTATCCTAGATACGACTACCTAAATACTTCAGTCTATTCATAGTGTTCAACTCATCTTACTACTTTTGTATGTTCTTGTTATAATATCGTTCTAGTGTGTATGTATGTACTTATACTTTTATAAAAAATTATTGTTGTAATTTCAAAAATATACTTGTACGAAATTGTTTTCAAGAGTTTTAGTCTCATTGTATTTATAGTTGTATATCTTTAAATGATTGATATACTTAGTTCATTATAAACAATGCCCTGATACCAATTTATCACACCCCCAAACCGTATTGCCGGAAACGTTCGAGGGTGGATGACTTCATGAACTATATCATAACAATGTCGAATAATAGTGATTCCAAGCAACACAACCATCATAAATAATTGCAAAGGTTACATAGTTCAATGTTTTACAGTTAATAGATGATTCAAAAATACACAAAAATGACGTCGTAACGTCCCTTCATCAACGCTCGTAGTTTTACCTTATTAGTTTACTGAGAATACAATTGGTTGAAAAAGTGTCAACAATTAAGTTGGTGAGTTCATAAGTATTTTGTATGAGAAATCCATTTCTTTGTAAAAATAATAGTGCCGTAACTCAAGAAATCCAATATTTTCTTATAAAAAGTGTCCAAGTCTAAAAAAACCCAAAGACTAAAATGTATAGCGAAATATGTAGTATAAAGTCATTTAAAATGTATGATTCCACGTAAACAATTTATAAAGTTGATTTTTCTCATGCGAGACGTCCTATAACCATACTGTGACCATGTGGGCCTGCTTCGACGTTCTTCAGGCGTCGGACTGTTAGACATTTGTCACCTCAGACCTGTCGGTCTAGCTGTAGCTAACAGTTCAGGTGCGGGGTTGTCAATCCCGTATAGATCTATACACAAATATCGCGCTCTCTTACCGAGACTCTGGTTATAAATTTTAGGACTTCAGTGTACGTACTTATATAAGTACTGTGAAGACCCGTCTCACAAAGTGTATATGTATATCAACTCGTTTACGTATATTTGTTAAGAAACCTTTGTTTTCACCATTATCATATTTCCCATAATAACATTGTAATGTATAATAATTATATATTTTTATATAATTATTTTGTAATAACCCATGTAACCATAAACTATTCCTATAATAGTCTATTTTTAGTATTTCGTCGTAATAAACATATTTTTACAAACATATACGAAATAACTTATTTAGATGATTATAAACAACATCTTTTAAGATATTTCCCACAAAAATGGTGTAATAACTTGGTTATAACAATTTTTGCTAGAAAAATCGTATTTCCGGTCACAAAAACGTAGTTTTTACTAGTCTTCGTTTTTATGACTTTTATATTAAACATCTAGCATTTTTACACTATATGTTTATAGTTTTGTAACTTTTACACAAACATAATACATCATAATGTTCACAATATATAGATCTAACCATATTTCATGTCAAAAACGTTTTTACACAAAAACTCATTTATAAACTTGTGTAAATCGTTATTTATAGCATATAAACTTGTATTCTCCTCCTAAAAGTTTGGAAAATATGAAAATGAGGGGTATGAAATACGCGTTTAAGCGCAGTATTCTTTCGATTACGTGATTTTCAGCATTTTACCGAAAATTGTATTTGGCTTTGAAATAAAATAATAGATAGTATTACGCTTCATAAAATATGATTTGCTATTCTATATTTGATGTTTACGGCACCACGTTTTGTATTTTGAGTCCAAACCCTGTGTACATTTATCCGTTCACAGCGGTTTAATTGTTGTAACTTTCACATACGAACTCCGTTTTCGACGTTCTATATATATCCACATGTTCGTATTTACGAATGCATCGTTTTATGAATATTATTATTCTAAAAATAATAATTGTATGATTATCGAATTTTTACGCTACAGTAGTTTACTATCCGTATTTTCGGCGTTTACTCGATAATTTTTTTGAATTAGCGTACGTAGTATTATAATATCTAATAATACATCGTAAAATTATGGAATTAATTTTCAACATATGGATTAACGTACGCTTTGTTTGACTACAGTTGACTTTTGTTTATCAAAATTTACAATTGTCACAAGTCCAACTTCCTCCATTAAGTCATTAACCCCTTTAGTTAGTGGCTAAGACTTTCCAAAACTCGTCTAATAAGCTCCCCAATGGATAAAAATGCAAAATTTATGGACATGCATGTCCAATCCCAAACCCAAGGTCAAAAGAGGTCCAAAGCCACAACCAAAACCTTGCATGGCTTCAAGAGAGCTTGTGCATGCCTATTTCAAGGTCTAGAGGATCTATGAGAGGTCTACAAACAAACATGGCAACCTGGAGTTCCCCAAACTCTAGAAACACCTTAAGAATGGACCCTACAAGCCATTAACTACCTTTAAATACTAGATCTATGCACATAATTCATCAAGATAGGAACTTTATTACTTACAGAGGTCCAAAACGTGTAGAGTAAGCTAGATCTAGGCTGCAGACACCTCCTTAGTACCACCACTCTCCTTCTTCTTCTTCAAGCAACCTTCAAAGACAAAGATTGAGGATAGAATCACAAGGGAATGGCTAAAGATCGAACTAGGGTTTCTCTAGTGTAAGGAGGTTGATAAAAGAAACAGGTCTAGGGTTTAGTGCCTTTAAATAGGGCTCAAGGCTCAATATCTAGGGTTTTGCATCTTCAGCGGCATTACGTCATGGCATAAGGCTGGTCACATCGCGACCAGTCGTGCCCGTGTATCTTTTTAAAACCCTATTCTAAGTGTTTATAATAGAGGGTATCTAAGTGTACTTAGTCCGGTCTATATATTCTTCTACCTAATCCTCTTATCAATACAATTTACAAAATCACAATTCTTTCATGGTTTAACTTGGTATCAGAGCCAAGGAAACATCTAAACCTTACGATGCTAAACCCTTACCGATCCCTAGCTTCCGAAGCTATTACAGCCTCCAAACCAGCGATCAACCCTAAACCTATATGGTACCATTGCATCGTTATCAATTGTAGAAAAGACATCAAACAACTCTTATAAATTTTCTTTCACCCTCTCACCCACCAACTATGGGTATTGGAAGGCCATGCTTGAACCTTTTATCATTACTAACAATTTATTTAGTTATTTATAAGGCACAATACCACGTCCACCACTGAAAATGGGAACCGGAGACGCAATCACAAAGAACCCTAGCTATTCGTGATGGATAACCAGTGATGCCCACGTCTGAATGATCATTATCGCTACTATCTATGAAGCTTCTTTTCAACATGTTCAAGGGACGACCTCCAGAGAATTGTGGCTTGCCTTGGAATAGGCATATGCACCAAACACTGTCTCACATGAATACAACCTAAAAACCTAGTTTCTCAAAATCATCATGAATGGTGATGAAATCCCACAAGCCTATCTAAGCCGAGCTCAAGAATATTCCATAGCCCTCACCAACATCGGTAAACCGATGAAGGATAAAGACCTTGTCATGCTTACTATTTTAGGGCTTCGGGAAGAATACAATGGCTTAAAATCAACCCTCATGGCTCGCCAACCACCGATCAGCTTCAACGAACTACACAGTCTTCTAAGTAACCACGACTACATAATCAACAATTTGTTTCCACTGCTATCCCTGCCTTGTCGTAAGTCTTCGATGCATCGGTACTCCCCAACAATGTTATTCAGCATCTTCAACAACTGTCATCTAAACTGGGTTTTCAATTGAACCTTGTTGTTCCTCAACAACCTTCTCTATAAGCTTTCTATGCCTTGCGTCTGCCCAATAATAATCTAGGTAATCGACATGGTAAAACCATGTTAGCAACAACAATAATGGTTCCAGACAGTTTGCATGGGCTTCCACCCAAAATACCGTTTATGGTCACTTCAATAACTATGTTAACGGTCACCTCCCGTCTCAATGTCCCACACAGCAGAATTATACCACAACAAGGCCAAACTCTCAAGCTAACTATGCGGCCTTCTCAGACCATGCATCCACTTTCGGCACCACTTGGTAACCCGATACCGATGCCAACACCCATACTACACCTAACTTATCCATTCTTGACTCCTCTAAATTACATCACGCTAACAACTCTCTTCATGTTGGTGACAGTAAAGCCCTTCCTATCTTTCACATTACTTCTTTCAAAATATACTCACCTTACAAAACCTTCACTTTATCTAATATTCGTCATGTTCCTGAAATTAAAAAGAACCTCTAATCTGTCCAACAATTTTGTCAAAAACAACCATGTTTTCTTTGAATTTCACTCCTTTTTTGTTGTGAAGGACAAAACTACCATTCTCATGGCCCTAGTGACAAATGGTATGTATTTTATTTGTCTTCCTTAACTCAAGTCTCTTCCTAAGCTTGCCTTCAAAGTTGTAAGAACCCAAAAATGTTGGCAAAAGTATAAAATAAACATATGTGAAGGTTTGGTTGAATTATGTCTTAATAATAAAATATTTGTATAAAAAGAGCAAAGAAGGGTATTTCGGTAATTTTTAGTTGCTATTGAAAAATGAAAATAATCATATTTCCAGTAAGGATGAGATATATAAACTATATAAAAGTTATAAGGATGAAGTATGAATACTGAAAATGTAAAAGTGAGTGAAAAGTACAAAATGACCAAAAAGGGCATTTTCGTTATTTTGAAACATTTAACCTCATAACGAGATTTTTATGTGTTAAAATGTTCTTAAAGTGAAAAATAAGTTTATAAGTGGGGCAAAACTATAAAATGTAGAAATTCTTACAATTTAAGCATGTTATGTGCTATTTTGAGAAAAATGGTAAAAAAGGGCAAAATGGTCATTTGGCATGCAAATGACTTTAATGTAAAGAAAATATAATGTTGGGGTCAAAATGAAAAAAAAAAGAAGTTATAATGTTATCAAAAGAGTTTTGTGCAATAATGGGACAAGACAGAACTTGAGGGACCAAAAATGCAAAATAGCTAGGTATTTAAAGGAGAAAATATCTCCTTAATGTTCAGAAGTTAGAAGTCTCCAGAGAGATCGTGAGGATGCAAGAATGATCGAGTTTGAGGGCCAGTGGAAGATTGAAGCGGGAGTTTAGAGTAATAACTTAAAAATGAAGAATTCCAAGCAAATTAAGGTAAGAAATTATGGTTTGAGCACATACTATTCATCATCTTCTTGGTAGAGAATCTGGAATTTGGATTTCTGGAACTCATGAGATGGTTCCAGAGATATTTTCCATTTAAGTATGCTATAAACTCTAAGTAAACACACTTCAATTGTGAGGAGTTGTTGAATTTGTGAAAATGATCATTTTTGGACCAAGAACCCTAGTTCACGGGTCCTTGTGACCAAATATGATTTTTATGATTAAAGTGAGTCTTATATACTAGAAAAGATGTAAGAAATCAGTTTTGATAGTTAATTTGAAGTAATTTCAGTTTTTTGGTGTCAAAACCCTAAAAATGGAATTTTCATGAATTTGAATGGAATCAGTGATTCCATGGTTTAAAAACATGTTTGAATGATGGGTTTTAGTCATGGAATAAGTCTAAAATGATTAAGTAAGTTATAAGGAACTTAATATGTGAAATTAGTGAGTTACAGGACAAAAATCATACAAAAACTCGCATCTGCAGACTGTGCACGAGTCGTGCCCTTTTCCTCTTGGGTTTCCACGAGTCGTGCCACCCTGTAGAAGCCAAAAAAGGCACTCTACAAAGAGCACGAGTCGTGCTCTTTCATGCACAAAATGTGCACGAGTCGTGCTCCAAGACAGGGGCAAAATGAAGTTGCAATTTGATGCTAGGCCTATCCATTTGATGTCCAATTGATACCCTAAGGTTTATATGATGTGAAAACATGAAAAATAATGTTAAATTGGGTATAAGACTTTCCAAGGGTATAATGGGCAATAATATACCATGTAAATGATAATTGAAAGTAGCGAAGAAGATGATAAGTTAAGTAATGAATGTCACAACTATATTGTGATATGAGTCTAGTAAGATATGAAATCAGTGGTCTTTACATGTTGTTGAAGTATAACATGTTATTAATAAAATGTGAATAAACTCCTTAGGTACTTAAGGAGTAAAAGATCAGTGAATAGGAGGGACGAGGAAAATGATAGTTCTAGTTAGACTTCTCTAACTAGTCAAGGTGAGTATGTGTGGATTTTCCTAGTACATAGCAAAATGATATTTTCAGAAAATGAGATTTCCAAATGCTTTTAAATATTAAAGTTTGGTATCAGTTTTGAAAGTAGCTCTATACGTGAGCTAAGTGTTTTAAAACAGATTTTGAAGAAGTTTAGTTTCTGAGGTTATTTTGAAAGAAGCTCCATATGTGAGCTTAAGATGTTGAAATTAGTTTTCAAAGTGATTTTGATTATGAGTCAAAGAGTTTATAAGTTTGAGTTTATTGTGTCCATATTTGACCAATTTGAGATGAAGTGAAGAGAGTAATAAATTAAGAAATCAGAGCAAAGAAAGTAGTAAGAGTCAGTTGTCCAGACTAGGATCACCCACATAATCGGGAGATCTGAAGACACTACTGGGTTGGTACCTCCCGTCGCGAAGTAGTTGTCTAGCTTAGCATAACCTCATGGTTGGATCTGTTCCAAGCCATGAAGGGGAGACAGCATAACCTTATGGTTGGATCTGTTCCAAGCCATGAAGGGGAGACAGAAGTAGCACAACCTTGCGGGTGGATCTGTTCCGTCCCGTGAAGGGGAGTTGGTAATATGAATTAAATCAATTCATGAGTTTCAGTTGGTCTTTAGAAAATGAGAAAGAAAGCAGTTTTTGAGTTTTGAAAATGAGAAGAAAAGCAGTTTTGAGATTTATTATAAAAATCAGTTTTAAGTAGTTTACTTGTTAATATTACAAGTTTTGAGTAAAAGAGTTTTGGGTCTAAAACCCATATTACTCACGAGGCTTTATGTCTCACGTATTATTTGTTTTAAAATTCTATGTACTTAGGTGAGAAGAGCAGGAGCTAGGTTACTTCATAAGCTTTGAAGTTGGAACCAGTGTAACATACAGATAAGTTTAAATTATGGCTTTTGTATGCAGTCTGTAATACCCCTTATGAATAAGTTTGTAAAAAAAAGAATTAAGTGACTTTTTATTAGTCACATGTTGTAAGATATTTTGTATTATAAACTGTATTAAATTATGGTTTTGAGAAAGTGGTGTTAGAGTTTTGGTATCAGAGCCATAGTTTAAGCGAACTAGGTGTCAATATTTGAACCTAGACTTAAACTGTGAAGGAGTTAAGTAGAGTATATATTTAAATATGAAGTTGAAAGTAAGTAGAAGTGGGGGTAAACCCGGAACAGTGGAACATGAGTCCTACTGGTAAAACTGGAAGCAAATATGTATAGGTAGTTATAATAATATGGGCCCGTACTATCATAATCACAGGATATATATTTGAGTTTGGTGGAACCACACAGGAATCATGTGAATCTGTAAGTGATGGGTGTAGAAGGTTTGAGGGGCATAGGTTTGATATACCTATGTAATAAAATCAAGTATGACTGAAAATACTAAAGTATAAAAGAAAAGTGTTAAAGATGAAGTAGCAAATATGAAGTATGTAGTGGGGAAAACCCCATATCCTATACGAATCAGTATAAAGTATATGTAATAAAGCATAAGAAAGTATGAGTGAAGAGTATTGAAAATAAGATGACAAGTATAAAAAGGTAATGACGGAGAAAAGTTCAAATATGTGGTTGTGATAACCACTGTATAATGTGAGAAATAATGTAAAGTATATGTAATGGAACATGAGACAGTATGAAAGGAACCAGTAAAAGAGACATGGCCAGAAGGTATAAATATATTGAAAATTTTAATGAGAGTAATGGAGTATATAGTACAAATATAAAAGAAAGAGTATAACTGAAAATTCCGTTGTCTAACGGAAACAAATTATGATTATGGAATAAAAATGAAAGTAATGTCACTACAGTGACCAAAGAAAGAAAGATTGGAAAAGAATATGAATACAGATATACAAATGAAATTCATATAAGAAAGAAGAATGAAAACATTTAATCAGGAAAAGAAAAAGGAAATGAGCTGGGTTTGTAATTGTAGACAAACCCAAAAGAGGTATAAAAAGAGTACAGAATAAATATTGAGAAGTAGTATGATGTGTTGTCCATGGACAACCAAGAGATTAAGGTATGTATATAAAAAGTTGTGATTAAATATGTTAATATAAAACGAAAGCAAAATACTTAATCAAGTATTAGATAAGGAATCAAGGACAGAAATGAAAGTGTAAGAAATGGGAAGTCGTGACTTCCAAACTTGAAAGTAATATGACAAGTAAAGACATCTAATTGTTGGAGCAAATAACTAAGTCTGAAGTGTACTATAATGAGTAACATAACAAAGTAAGTTACCTGAATGAGAAAGTAATAAAAAAATGAAAAATCGTTAAAGACTATGAGTAACTTGCATTGTTAGAATGCAAGAAAATGAATTGAGAAATGGAGATTGAATGCCTAATCAAGTGTTAGGCGAGAAGTTAAAGATAAGACAGACAATGATGATAATGAGAAGAATATAAAGACAATTATCAAAGAAGTGGTCATTGGAATCAGATTTAGTGACCATATAAACTACATATAAGAAGAACTGTGAATGATAAAAGGATAATCGAAAGAATGTGAGAAAAATGACTGAGAGTCATAAATAATATGAGATAAAGAATAAAAGCGAATATCTAGATAAGTATTAGACAAAGAGTCAAAGATGAGATAAGAACTAAAATAAAGAGACATGAAGTTACTACTTCTAAATGGAAGTGACGGGTAAAAGTATTCAAATATTGTGAATAATGGTTAGTACATGGGTAGTAACTATGAAATACAAAGAAATATATATATATATATATATATATATATATATATATATATATATATATATATATATATATATATATATATATATATATATATATATATATATATGGTGATATGAGATTATAGATATAAAAGAATGAGTAAGTTTTGGGACTTATACAAGGTATAAAAGTATAAAAGTGATTACGAAATAGGTATTCTAAATAGAATACTATAAAGTATGAAGCAAATGAGTAAAATAATGTGTTTGGTGTATAGCCCTAAAACACAAAAGAATGAAATATAATGAGAAAATAAATGACCGTTGTGTATCACCTAAAAATACATAAGAAGTAAGTCTTATATGAAATATAGAGTGTAAAGAAGTGGAGTTTAGAAGAAAGAACAATGTAAAGTGTTAGGCATGTAGCCTTATAACACGTAGAAAAGATGGTAAAAGATATAATGGAAGAAAATTTGGGCCTAAAGCTTAGAAAGTTATAAGTAAAAGTATGTGAAATAAAGTTTTTTTTTAAATGTCTAAAAACAAAAGAAAAGAATAACACAAGATAAAAGTAAGAAGATCGAAAGGATGAAAATTTATCAACAAGTGATATTGGTAAATTGAGTATTGAGTTAGATAATTGTCATGGGACAAAAAAATGGATGAAGTACTTAATTAGAGTTCTTAAACTAAAAGGGAATCAAGTATATGTGTACGAGTATATTATATAATTAAAAACTTGTAAATATATATATATATATATATATATATATATATATATATATATATATATATATATATATATATATATATATATATATATATATATATATATATATATATATATATATATATATATATTAAAAAGTGGTTTGAGACCATAGTTTGCATCTCAGTGTTAAGTTGGAACCATAATATGACCAAAAGTATATAAAGTTGGTAATTAAATTCTTGACAGCTTTGACTATCTATAAGAGTCAAACTTAGAAAGTAATCATGAAACCACTTGAAGCGTGTAGAAGGTATATAGAAATTGAGATTGGGATTATAAAATAATATATGTGATAAAAGAGTCGGATTACCAAGTAGTAATCAAGAGATAAAAGAGAGAAACAAAGTTTAGTTGTAAATTCTAAAGTGGGACAAGAGTTTGAGAATTGATATTTGTGATCAAGAAGTTAATAAATATGATTTGTGAAACCTAATTACACCACAAGATGATAATATCATAAAAAGTGTAATAAGATGAGAATGGTACATGGGATACCTCAAAGATAAGAAGTGTACTCATAAGAGTACTGTAAGAAAGCTGAGAAATGAAAAAGACATGACTATATTAGTAAGTGTAATGAGTAAATGAGACTGAAATCTCATAAATAATAAAGGAAGATGAAAGAAGTATCTACATTGCTAATATGTCGAAATGTGAAAATAACACAAGTAAAGAGTGATATAATACATATATTAATGAAAGTAATACATATAATGTATAGGAAATGAGAAGAAATATGTGAAAGTGAAAATTTCATAAATTATGAAATAAGAAGAAAAGTGATAATTGAATCCTTAATAAAAGACAAGATGTGGAAGTAATATATGTACAGGATAAAATAAGACATGTATTTATAGAAAGTAATACATGCAGATTACAGAGTAGAAAAGATAATAATTTATGGTGAACGTATGGAAACTAGTAAGGAGTAAAAAGAGAAGTATATAACTAATAGTAAAAATATCAAGAGTAGAAAATAAGGAAGTTGACAGAACTAATAGATCAACTTCAACAATGAAACTGTACAAATTTATAGAACAAAGAAATTATGTATTATACATAGAAAAAAAAGCTACTGATGTCTAGTTTCTAAAACAAAAAGTGGTAGGTCGTTTCTACCCTTGTTAAGTAAGATATGTAGATTTTCATGTAAAGTATACTGTTTTGACAGATTCTGTCCCAGACAGAAAATGAGAAGGTAAAGTGTAACGAAAAGAGGAAAATGCATTCCTTATAAAAGGTAATAAGTCGACCGTTGTTAGTAGAAATAAAGGAAAACAGATGATAGGTTAAAAGATTTGGAAATGAAGAATATAAAAGATGAGATATGGTAAAGCCTATAGAAGAAAGAAAATAGTAGAAGACAATTCTTTTGTAAAAAAAAAAAGAATTGTAGAAATTGTAAAATTTTCATCAAGAAGAAATAACAACAAAATATGTATTCAAGAATAAAAAAGTAGAGGAATGAGAAAAAGAGAAGAGTGAAAATAAATTAATAGTATTATAAGTGAAAAGTTAAAAGAATGAGGAGGTTTATAAAAAAAAATTTGCTTAAGTAAAATGTCCACTAAGGGACAAAATTTTACAAAGAAAAGAATTGGTATATTCATGAACTTTGTATAAATACAAATTATGGAAAAAGTTTTATAATAAAAGCATGTGATTAGTACAATCTCATGTGTTTTTGGAAAAGATATGAGAAGAATTACAAAGTAGACTGTTATTTTTTATGACAGTATGGAAGTATGGAACTATTTTGTAAAGTGAGTTTTACTAGGAGATTTTGTATATAAATGAAATGGGGTAAAAATGAATGTAACTAGAATATAGAGTATGAAGTATGAGTGAGTGACTAAAAAGTTGAGAAAATGGATAAAATGACCGAAAGGGGTATTTTGGTCATTTAATAAAAGTATTACGTAAATTGATATAGGTATTTTGGATAATATAATAAAAGAGAGTAAGGTGACTAAGAAAGTATTTTAGTTATTTGGATAAATGTAGAGTTTTCAAAGAAATATTCGTATACAAAAGTATATACATTAGAAGGAGAAAGTATAGCGAGTTAAATAAAAAAATTAAAAAGTTGATAAATATATATATATATATATATATATATATATATATATATATATATATATATATATATATATATATATATATTATGTAAATTTCCAGAAGATTCCGAGGACGGAATCCTCTTAAGGAAGGGTGATTGTAAGAACCCAAAAATGTTGTCAAAAGTATAAAATAAACATATGTGAAGGTTTGGTTGAATTATGTCTTAATAATAAAATATTTGTATAAAAAGAGCAAAGAAGGGTATTTCGGTAATTTTTAGTTGCTATTGAAAAATGAAAATAATCATATTTCCAGTAAGGATGAGATATATAAACTATATAAAAGTTATAAGGATGAAGTATGAATACTGAAAATGTAAAAGTGAGTGAAAAGTACAAAATGACCAAAAAGGGCATTTTCGTCATTTTGAAACATTTAACCTCATAACGAGATTTTTATGTGTTAAAATGTTCTTAAAGTGAAAAATAAGTTTATAAGTGGGGCAAAACTATAAAATGTAGAAATTCTTACAATTTAAGCATGTTATGTGCTATTTTGAGAAAAATGGTAAAAAAGGGCAAAATGGTCATTTGGCATGCAAATGACTTTAATGTAAAGAAAATATAATGTTGGGGTCAAAATCAAAAAAAAAAAAGAAGTTATAATGTTATAAAAAGAGTTTTGTGCAATAATGGGACAAGAAGGGACCAAAAATGCAAAATAGCTAGGTATTTAAAGGAGAAAATATCTCCTTAATGTTCAGAAGTTAGAAGTCTCCAAAGAGATCGTGAGGATGCGAGAATGATCGAGTTTAAGGGCCAGTGGATGATTGAAGCGGGAGTTTAGAGTAATAACTTAAAAATGAAGAATTCCAAGCAAATTAAGGTAAGAAATTATGGTTTGAGCACATACTATTCATCATCTTCTTGGGAGAGAATCTGGAATATGGATTTCTGGAACTCATGAGATGGTTCCAGAGATATTTTCCATTAAGTATGCTATAAACTCTAAGTAAACACACTTCAATTGTGAGGAGTTGTTGAATTTGTGAAAATGATCATTTTTGGACCAAGAACCCTAGTTCACAGGTCCTTGTGACCAAATATGATTTTTATGATTAAAGTGAGTCTTATATACTAGAAAAGATGTAAGAAATCAGTTTTGATAGTTAATTTGAAGTAATTTCAGTTTTTTGGTGTCAAAACCCTAAAAATGGAATTTTCATGAATTTGAATGGAATCAGTGATTCCATGGTTTAAAAACATGTTTGAATGATGGGTTTTAGTCATGGAATAAGTCTAAAATGATTAAGTAAGTTATAAGGAACTTAATATGTGAAATTAGTGAGTTACAGGACAAAAATCGGACAAAAACTCGCATCTGCAGACTGTGCACGAGTCGTGCCCTTTTCCTCTTGGGTTTGCACGAGTCGTGCCACCCTGTAGAAGCCAGAAAAGGCACTCTACAAAGAGCACGAGTCGTGCTCTTTCATGCACAAAATGTGCACGAGTCGTGCTCCAAGACAGGGGCAAAATGAAGTTGCAATTTGATGCTAGGCCTATCCATTTGATGTCCAATTGATACCCTAAGGTTTATATGATGTGAAAACATGAAAAATAATGTTAAATTGGGTATAAGACTTTCCAAGGGTATAATGGGCAATAGTATACCATGTAAATGATAATTGAAAGTAGCGAAGAAGATGATAAGTTAAGTAATGAATGTCACAACTATATTGTGATATGAGTCTAGTAAGATATGAAATCAGTGGTCTTTACATGTTGTTGAAGTATAACATGTTATTAATAAAATGTGAATAAACTCCTTAGGTACTTAAGGAGTAAAAGATCAGTGAATAGGAGGGACGAGGAAAATGATAGTTCTAGTTAGACTTCTCTAACTAGTCAAGGTGAGTATGTGTGGATTTTCCTAGTACATAGCAAAATGATATTTTCAGAAAATGAGATTTCCAAATGCTTTTAAATATTAAAGTTTGGTATCAGTTTTGAAAGTAGCTCTATACGTGAGCTAAGTGTTTTAAAACAGATTTTGAAGAAGTTTAGTTTCTGAGGTTATTTTGAAAGAAGCTCCATATGTGAGCTTAAGATGTTGAAATTAGTTTTCAAAGTGATTTTGATTATGAGTCAAAGAGTTTATAAGTTTGAGTTTATTGTGTCCATATTTGACCAATTTGAGATGAAGTGAAGAGAGTAATAAATTAAGAAATCAGAGCAAAGAAAGTAGTAAGAGTCAGTTGTCCGGACTAGGATCACCCACATAATCGGGAGATCTGAAGACACTACTGGGTTGGTACCTCCCGTCGCGAAGTAGTTGTCTAGCTTAGCATAACCTCATGGTTGGATCTGTTCCAAGCCATGAAGGGGAGACAGCATAACCTTATGGTTGGATCTGTTCCAAGCCATGAAGGGGAGACAGAAGTAGCACAACCTTGCGGGTGGATCTGTTCCGTCCCGTGAAGGGGAGTTGGTAATATGAATTAAATCAATTCATGAGTTTCAGTTGGTCTTTAGAAAATGAGAAAGAAAGCAGTTTTGAGTTTTGAAAATGAGAAGAAAAGCAGTTTTGAGATTTATTATAAAAATCAGTTTTAAGTAGTTTACTTGTTAATATTACAAGTTTTGAGTAAAAGAGTTTTGGGTCTAAAACCCATATTACTCACGAGGCTTTATGTCTCACGTATTATTTGTTTTAAAATTCTATGTACTTAGGTGAGAAGAGCAGGAGCTAGGTTACTTCATAAGCTTTGAAGTTGGGACCAGTGTAACATATAGATAAGTTTAAATTATGGCTTTTGTATGCAGTCTGTAATACTAATACCCCTTATGAATAAGTTTGTAAAAAAAAAAGAATTGAGTGACTTTTTATTAGTCACATGTTGTAAGATATTTTGTATTATAAACTGTATTAAATTATGGTTTTGAGAAAGGGGTGTTACAAAAGTCACCAAAGCTTCCTCAACCATTTGGCATCAATGCCTTGGTCATCCACATCAACGTGTTTGTATATTGTTTTTGGTGTTCTTTTTAAGTTTCTACAAAACAATATTCTTCCTTATGTTCATCTTACCAATTAGGAAAATCTTCCAAAATTTCATTGTCATGTTCTAATTTTCAATATAATAATATTCTTTTGATGGTTACTGTTTCATTCTAATATGTGTTGATCATCATTCTTGTTACATGTAAATTTACTCTTTAACAGAAACATCAGATGTTTATTCCATATTCACGAACTTTGTTACAATGGTTACTATTTCTCGGATGTACTACAATGACCAGGATTAAAAAATTGCAAACCGGTATGCTCTCCTATGAGCATTACTCAGGTCTTGACCCTTAGCGGGGCTCTCCAACCCTTTTGCTTACTGCCAGATAGTTTGTGCTCTTCAGTATGCCACTCTTTTCAGACCAGATATCACATTTGCAGTACACAGGGGTTGCCAATTCATGCATGCTCCAACCAACAACCACTGATCCGCTGTCAAACGGATATTGTGCTACCTCGAAGGCATCACTGATTTTGGGCTCTTTATTCATCACCACTCAGGCTCCTCCCTTAAATCTTTCACTGATGTTTGCTGGCAACCTACCGATAACACAAAAATCAACGCCTTCTCTGATTCTGATTGGGCCAACTACCACACGGTCCATGGGGGGATTTGCTATCTACTTGGGGTTAAACTTGATCTGTTGGACTACACGCAAATAAGGCACTCTCTCAAGATCCTTTATCGAGTCTGAATATAAAGGCTCTTGCAGATACTATAACTAAATTAATCTGGTTAAAGGCACTTCTTAATTAACCGGGTGTTCCTGCTAAATCCTAACCCACTCTATGGTGTGACAATCTAGGAGCTACATATCTCTCTACCAATCCAGTTTTTCATGCCTGCGGAAAACATGTTAAAGTCGAGTTCCACTTTGTTCATGAACAAGTGGCCCAAGGTCAATTAAATGTCCAGTTCATCTCTATTGATGATCAGATCGTTGATGAATTCACCAAACATTTACACTCTTAGAGATTTCTCTTTCTACGATCCGAGTTGTAGGTCGTTCCCCGCCCTCAACTTCCAGGGGAATGTTAGAAATAAGTTTATACTAGGTATTCTAAGTGTTTATATTAGAGGGTATCTATGTGTACTTTATCTAGTCTAAATATTCTTGTACCTACGCCTCTTATCAATGCAATATACAAAGTCACAACTCTTTATTTGTTTAACTATATGCAGTGAGCAATTTGTATATGGGGAAGCTATAATCAAGTGTATAATGAAGGTAGTGCATGACACATTTGAGAGCCATCATGTGAATATTCCTAGGAGCATGCATGTGTAAAAACAATTTTTGGACAAGATAAGAGATCTTTGGATGAGTGAAAGTTAGATATCAAAGGGTACTACAACAAAGAATGGGATCTTTATATAACGGGTCTATAGTATAACTAGTTTTTTAATTGGTATCAATCAGGGTTGGTGGTTGTTTATGGGCTGACATACCGTCCCGATCCAAGAGTTCTAAAGCATACTTCTTTTGGGAGAAAAAGAATCTATGAGCATGTTGAAGAACATGAATGCTAAGAAAGTAGCTAAGCGATATTAGAAGGAATGCAGTGGCTCATAGATTTCTTTGCGTTCTGAGTTTAATAAAAAATTGAAAAGAGAAAGGTAAGAAAAAGGAGAGAAATAAAGGAAGGGAATGGGAAGATATGTGTGATTTGATGTTCATGTTCCCGAGTTCAGAAGAAAGGAAAGAAAATGAAATATGTTGTGTGTTCCCCAAGTGAAAGGAAAAGAAAAGAAAGTTACAAATTTAACATTATGCTTTTTGGGTATATATATTACAAACAGGTTATTGTTTTAGTAAAAAACATAGAAAATGTATTGTTCATCTTATTCAAGCATCTCAATACTAGATCTCTACCCATGACATGAACAAGAAAACCTATAAAAGTTATTTTCTTTCATAGTTTCAAGATTGTTGGGTGCTAAAAAGGTTGTTATACAAATTGTCAAAGGAAATGGTGGATAATAATATTACATGTATGGAGCCATATTTTTGCACATTCTCTTTGTGGTATTTATGTAACGTCCCAAATTCTGTAAAAAAATTCATTTCTAAAAGTGGTTCGAATACATAAAAACGGGTTGGAGATAAGAACTATTCGTTTGAAGTTTAGTATTTAAAACTTTTTAAATCAGAAGTATTAAACCAAATGCAAAACATTAACTAGCGGAAGATTTGAACACTAAGATTTCGGATGTGATATAGTCGCACTGCGCTCCAAAGCTCGGATTGAAAAATACCTGAAAACATTTAGGGTGAAAAAGTAAGCACAAAGCTTAGTGAGTTCCCAAAATACCACACGATCCATCACATAAAAGGCATCAACATAATAGTCTCTAGGCTCACCCTAAACAACTGGGATTACGGCTCACCCGCTCTGCCATCATTCTGATATGACCTTCGAGCTTACCCTAAACAGTCGGGATCGCGGCTCACCCGCTCCGCCATCATTATTCAGTCACAAGAACAAATTGAACGACTAACAACTAACACATAACAACACAAAAGCCTAATCACACACTTGACCCAACGGTCCCTAATATCAACCATAAAGTCAAATAACGTTAGGCACACCCAATTGAAACCCACATTGCTATATATAGTAATATAAGGCTACTTACGCATGTAACATCACCCATAGTATAGTTAGAAAACTCACCTGACCTGCCAAACCAATAAACACACCATGCTTCCAACATCCTCACAAGCTAAGCGACGAACTCCTAACTTATCATAAAGTCGCAAATCAGCCAACCGAAAGACGCATAACCGATCCTACGGTCCAAATTCCTAATCCAGCCAAGTTGACCCAAAAGTCAAATAGTAAAAAGTCAAAGGTCAATGCCAAGATAGTGTCGCTATCTCGATGATTCAGATTGGGAAATCACGATAGTTAGCGTTGCTATCTCTATAAGATAGCGGCGCTAACTACGAATTTTTCCGAAACTTCATTAAGCACTTAATCCATTTAGATAGGGCTAATACTCTTCAGAACTCGTCCAATACGTCTGATACTTCATAAAAATCCAAACTTCCTTGACATGCATGTCCTATGCATGTCAAATCTCATACGTAGGTCAAAAGTGAAACAAACTCATGCTTAATCACTCAAGAGAGCTTGGCTTACTCTCAAAATCAGTTCAAAACCTCCAAAGATGGTTATAGGGACATAAAGATTTAAACTTTTCCATCAAACTCCAAAGACCAAGCAATGAAGGGACCAAAAATCCATAAATACTCACGCATGAAACAAGATCAAGCTTAGAACACCAAAAAGGTTGGAGATTTACACTTACAAGGCTCTAGAGAATGAAGATCTTTCTGATACAAGCTTGAAGAAGACCACCATGCACCACCATACACCTTCTTCTTTTTCAAGTAACATTCTAATAAGAGTTGTGGAGCCAAAATCACCAAGAGGCTAGGGTTTAGAGAAAGAGTTCTAGAGTCTGAAAGAGGTGATATGACGGCTCCTAAGGGTTTAGAATCCTTAAATATGACCCCAAGTCCGAGATATAGGGTTTTGTGCATTTTGCGGCAGATAGCGTCGCTATCTCTACGATTCCTGAAAACGTGTATTCACAAGATATCGACACTATCTCCATAGATAGCATCGCTATCTCCTTATTATCCCAAAACCAACTTCATAAAATCCATACTTGGTCATTCCGGGAACATGGTCTTATACTTTGCATGCTAGGACGCCACATGCATCGTGTAAAACCAAAATTATACATCCAATTGACACATAATATGCTTGTAAATGAAAACCAAAATTAAAACTAAGAGTAAAACTAGCTCACATACAAAACAAAAGGACCATAGGTAGATGTGTACATAAGGTGGAGGTAGGTGGATATGCATTGAAGCACAACGTGATACTTTGGTTTTAATATAAGGCTCAAGGGTATTTTTGTATAAGTCCAATATTTATATTAGATTTTGACTTTGACTTATTTCTCTTAAATTCATCTGCATAGCTATGGGAGGAAAGTTAGAATGATTATCATCACTAATCATCCATTCTCTTCTTTCCACTTCTTGAAAAAAAATCTCGTGAACAAGGATTTTGAAACTTTTTTTTTGTTTCTTTTCTTTTCTCTCATTAAAATGGACTTAGGAACACAACACAATGTTAATGATATTTAAATAGAAATAATATTAATAAGAGTAAATTACAGTTTTGGTCCCCGTGGTTGACATATTTTTACGGTCCAAGTCATCCTTTTGAAATCCCACGTTCTTGGTCCTGTGGTGGCAAAAATATATCACTTTTGGTCCTTGTCCATATGAAAAGACCAAATTACCCTTTCTTATATCTTTTTTATTTTTTAGTATATTATTTATTATATCAATAAAAAAAAAAAAAAAAAAATCAACCCCTACTCCCCACGTCTCTCTTTCTCTCTCTCCCTCTCACTCACACCGGTTCTCCTCCCCTTCACCGGTGACCAATCCATGATCTGGAAGATAGGTTTTGGATTTCGAACCATTTTTGTTTCTCGTTGAAATTTGGAGAAACAGATATTTCTTTGTCGATATTCTTTCTCGATTACACACTTCATGACCTCCGATTCTGGTACTTCCAAACCCCACTAATTAAAACCTGCAAACCTAAATGATAGTTGAATGCAACCTCCCGTCAAACCTACATCTCAATAACCTCATCGCCGGACCAAGTCTCGCCACCAAACTCGACAATCTATCTGCATCAACAATGGCGGCTGTCTCTCTTTCTCTACATCTATTTGCTTTGCTATAGGAGGAGCTTCCATAAAGGTGAAAGAATTGTTTCAGAGATCTAAGGTTAGTCGATTAATGAACCTCTTCAATTGATTTCCGATAGTTTATTGCGAATCAAACTTTTGGTTTTATATCTGGAATCCAAATTTTGTACACAGTATATGAGAATTCGGCATCGGATCGGATCAGATAGATGAACAACTCGAGTTTCTTGTACCTGATTGGCTTTGTACCCAATAGGCGTTCGAAATCGATCCCGATCGATTCCAAATGTCGATTCCAATTGAATCTCCAGCGGCCCTAATCGAAGGTCCAATTGTACCAATTGATTCCTAAAACGTATACCGGTTCGATTATTTGGAGTGCCGAACTCAACCTGATACGAAATCAGGTTCGAATTTATGATGTTCCAATCGACAATTTGATACGCGTTTTCCACTTCGACTCTTCTTTAATTTCTCCTCTTTTCTTCTGTTTTTTAATTAATTGCAATGGCATTTGGCCATAATATAAGTTCTCCATGAGATAGTAGTGATGACACCATAATCAGTTTCATGTTCTTGTTCCGGTTACACTCAACGAGGCGTTAATCTAGAGGAGGGGAAAGAGCGTTCAACTGGAGGAGACGAAAACGGGTTTGACCACGATTACCGACTTTGTAAATGCGTAAACGATCACCGAAGATGGTGGTTGGAGATGAGAGAGATAGAGAGGGGGGGGGGGGGGGGGGAGGGTTGGCTGATTTTTTTTTTAAATTGCCAAATTAATTAATAAATTAAAAAAAGGAAAAAAATTAAAAAGGACAGTTTGGTCTTTTCACATGGACTCTGTTATCTTTTGGCTACTTCAGGACGATTTCTGCAAGTTTATAATCACCACAGGACCTGGATGTGAGATTTCAAAAAGATGACTGTCAGTGTAAAAATGTGTCAACCACAGGGACCAAAACTGTAATTTACTCTATTAATAATAACTAATAATTTAATAAGTTAATAAGTTAGAAAAATGGGAAAATGTTAAAGTCATGAACCTAAACCACAACAAACACCTACCAAAACTATATTTACAAGTTGAAAACCTTCTCTCGTCTAAAGATAATTATGAACCACAGGAACCATTGTTACATTTTACTCATACTTATGTAATTGAAAGGATGATATTATACAAGTGTAACGATACATACGCTTGTAAATGGTCTTCACATTCGAATCATTTGGTCAAAACAAAACAACCTCAAGTAGCATATGCAAAATTATAGAGTAGAGCCTAGTAAGCTTAGTTAAAAAACTTTCTCTATGTATATGAATATATCATTGCTTTTGTTGATATGTGTATTCCAAATGGAAACACAAAACAAAACCTATGAATTGTTGGGCTGATGGAGACACAAAACAAAACCAAATGAAAAATACATATCCACTTTCCATTTTTATATCTATAAAAGTTATGAAAATGTGAAATTTTGTTTTTACTTCGTTCTTAAGATATTATGTTAATTAAAAATATTTTTAATTTTACATCAACAAACCTTAAAATATCCAATACACTATTTTAAAAGTAATGTTGATATTTTTTTAATAATATAACTATTAGTAACATATATTTATATATTTTAATGAATTAAATATACAAATCAAAATAATATGAATTAAAAAAAAGTTAAAAAAGCTAGAATTTTGACTAAATATTATTATTTAAATAAAATGGATACAGATCAAAATACCACAATTGCTAAAGATATAAAATGCAAACTAAAGAAATCAGATATAAAACCAAGAAGTTTTTTATGTACCTATATAATTCACGCTTGTTTATGGTCTTCCCCTTCTAATCGTTTGGTCAAAGAAAAGCAGCCACAGCTAAACATATCCACAGAGCACAGCCTTCAGCCTGGTACGTTTTTGTAAACAAATTTCTGTGTATAGGAATCTAACATTGTTTTTATTGTTTTTCGTTTAAAATCTATCGATCTGGAAATCACGTTTGCTTTGCTGCTCGTTGTGGGATTGTTGGTGTATGTTCTATAGTTAAAGTCAACGATGTGTTCTTCACTTTCTCTTTTTCTATTTTTCCTAGATACAGGGCAGTCATTCAGTTTGTTTCATAGTTCTAGATCTGTTGAAAGAACTACTTTCACATGGTTATTATGGGTTTATATATCAATTTTTTCAGGTTTAATACTTTAATATTTCAAACTAAAACACACATACACACATCATCGTGTATCTTATGTTAAAGTATGATATAAAGTCAAAAATATAAACTTACAGTCAGATCAATGTCGTACATCGTGACAATAACATGAACTTCTAGAAAAGAATGTAACAACTTAATACAAAGAAATTAAGGAAACAGGTAGTTAATTATATGTATTTTCGGGAATATATACAACCTGATTTTATATACAATTTTAAGGATTGCATAAATATATACAACCTGATAAATGTTCAGGGTGTGCAACACAAAGAAAATCCCGAAACTACCCTTTACAGCATATGCAAGACAATGAAATTATCTATCATATAATGAACCACATCTGCACCATCAGAACTTAACAATACATCTATTTTAATCAGTTACTGGCCTTATTTTATCTTTTACCACAATATCAGAATTTAACAATATTTTCTTTTTAAAACTTGCCTGAATAGTACTATGTGCGATATATTGTTGTGCACTTTATGGAAGCTAACATCAACATGTTACACGCTCCCAAGGTTTTTGAGTAAAAAACAAAGAACATATGATCTTTTTTATGGGTGGACTCCAAAATCAGTTAAGTAAATTTTTCCTTGCCTTTGGTTGGAAAAGAACTGACCCATCCATATGTCTTTGTCTTTTATATTCTTTTCCAACGAAATGTTGTATGCATGCTCTTCCTCTTCTCATACATGGTATCTACATTTTGGAGGAAACACTTTGAATACTATTTACTTATGGCTTGTAGATGATATTTGAAAAAAGATAGTTCTGCAAATTATTAATGAAAATATGATCGGACAAAAAAGTTTACTCATTGACAACTCTTAGATATTTCATTTCCTTTTCTGATTTGTTAAACATGGTTTGCAGGTGTCATTAAAAGCTAGAATATTGGAAAATGGAGTTTGTATCTGCGATCATTAGTCCTATTGTAGAGTCATTAATGGTTCCAGTCAGAAAGCAGTTGGGTTATCTCTTTTCCTCCACGAAACATGTTAGGAACATGAATACTAAAATGAAGCAACTCGATGGTACAAGCCGTGATGTCAAAGATCACATGGAAACAAACAATATAAGTAATCTGAAGGTACCTGCTCGTGTAACAGGGTGGTTGGATGATGTTGAAAAGATTAAGGAAGATGCTCAAAGCATTTCAAGTACCGGATGTTTTAACATAAAAATGAGGTACCGAACAGGAAAGAATGCATTTAAGATCAAAGAGGATATTGAAAGTCTTATAAAAGAAAATCTCGAGATGAATTGGACTGATACTAAAAAATCTCTTGGGAAAGTGAACTCAAAAATCACATCCCGTTCTGCACCTACGCCTACACCTACAGATGCAGATGCGCAAAATCACTTCAAATCGAGAGAGGAGTCTTTTAAGAAAGCCTTCGAGTCGCTCCAACAAGATCACACGAACAAAGTGATAGCCCTATGTGGAATGGGTGGTGTGGGGAAAACCACCATGATGGAACAATTAAAAAAGATTGTGGAAGATAAGAAAATATTTGATTATGTTGTGAAGGTGGTTATTGGGCAACAAATTAATATGTTTTCAATTCAGCAAGCTGTGGCAGAATACATGGGCCAATCCCTTACTGAAACGAGTAAAACTGCCAGGGCAGATCTTCTTCGTATAATGTTTGAGAACCTGCCATCAGATAAAAGAAAGGTCTTACTGATACTAGATGATGTATGGGAGACCGTTGAGCTCAAAGATATTGGACTAAGTCCTTTGTCCAACGACTTCAAGTTGCTGCTGACATCAAGAAATGAAAATATTTGCAATAGAATTGCAGTAGAAGCTGATTCAGATGTGACGGTAGTTAAAGTGGATGTGATGGTGGAGTCTGAAGCACAAAATTTCTTTTGGCAGATCACAAGAGTTTCCGAGCAACACGATCAGGAGCTCAAACAAATAGGAAGTGAAATTGTGAGAAGATGTGGTTTTTTGCCACTTGCCATCAAACTCATTGCCACAACCCTTAAATATCAAGAAGCATTTGTATGGAGAAATACTCTTCAACGTTTAAAGAAGAACAATCTTGATTACGTGCAAGAAATTATTGAGATAAGCTACAACTGTATAAAAGAAGAGGAGGAAAAAATGATTTTTCTTTTATGTGGCTTGTTTCCCGATGACTTTGATATCCCAACCGAGGAACTTACAAGATATGCATGGGGTCTGAAGTTGTTAACCGAAGTTTCTACTTTAGGAGATGCAAGAGATAGGACAAAAACTTGTGTGCAGAATCTTAAAAGCGCAAATTTGTTGATCGATAGTGATTACATTGGGTGTGTCAAAATGCATGATCTTGTGCTCGCTTTTGTGTTAAGTAAAGTTTCTAAACGTGACTATCCATGGGTGATTAACCATGGTGATATTTCAAAGTGGAGTATCGTTGAAATGAGCGAGTCTTGCAAAAGAATTTCTATTACTTGCATGGGTATGTCCGAGTTTCACGGAGATTTCCGATACCCGAACGTATCACTTTTGAGACTTATGCATGGAGATAAGTCTCTTAGGTTTCCTGAAGAGTTTTATGAAAAAATGGATAATCTTGAAGTTATAGCCTATGAAAAATTGCAGTATCCGTTGCTTCCCAGATCACTTCAATGCTCCACGAAGCTACGAACACTCCTTCTCCATCAATGCTTATTGATGTTTGATTGCTCTGCTATTGGTGAACTCTTGAATCTGGAAGTTCTCAGTTTTGCACATTGTGGCATCACAAAGTTACCCTTCACTATTGGAAAACTGAAGAAGCTAAAGCTATTGGATTTGACAGGTTGTGTCGATCTTCGTATTGATGGTGGTGTCTTGAGAAATTTGGTCAACTTGGAAGAGCTATATATGAGAGCTGTTAATGGGAAGGCTATTCGCTTCACGAGTGAAAATCTTGCAGAACTAGCAGAACTTTTAAAGCATCTTTCTGCGTTGGAAGTTGAGTTTGATTGTAACAAGGTTAAGCCCGAGAATATGTTGTTTACGAAACTTGAAAGGTTCAGGATCTCCATGGGACGTAGTTTAGAAGAAAATACAGACTTGAAGATGCATTCATTTGAAAACACGTTGATGTTGGTCGGTAACAAATATGAGTTAATGGAATCTAGAATAAATGAGTTGTTTAAGAAAACAGAGGTGCTTTATTTAGAAGTGGATGATATGAACGATCTTGAAGAAGTTCTTGTGAAATCTGTTCCTATTCCCCAACAGTCGTTTAATAATCTAAAAGTCCTTGATGTTTTCAAGTGTGCAAACTTGAGATACCTCTTCACAGCTCCTATGGCAAGTGGTTTGATGAAGCTTGAGCGTCTCACAGTTTCACAGTGCCCTGTTCTGGAAGTACTTGCAAATACTGAGAACAGTGGACCTGGGGTAATTAAGTTTCAGGTGCTAAAGTTTCTATCTTTGAGGAATCTACCAAAATTGGTAGGTCTTTGCAACATTGCTAATGTAATTGTGCTACCAGAGCTGGCGGAACTGAGACTTGAAGATCTTCCTAATTTTACTAGCATTTATCCTGAGAATACATGCGCAACATCTTTGTCCAGTAATAAATCTGAAGTTCAACCCTTCTTCAACAAAGAGGTATCTCTATATTGACATTTATGCAAACAGTTACACATAGATTAACCAAGTAATGAAATTTCATATATAATTTAGGGCATTCCTTAGAGTAAAATATTTTTTAATATGATTGCACAATAAATTGATTAGACGGTGCTATTGATGATCAATAACTCTTAATTGTTGTGCAGGTGCTGATTCCTAAGTTGGAGATATTGCAAATTTGGAGGATGAATAAGTTGAAAGAGATATGGCCTAATCATGTTAATGATAGTAACGAAGTCAATGCCTGCATGTTGAGAGAGATTGAAGTGCGCTACTGTGATAATATTGTGAATCTGTTTCCAACCAATCCCATGTCTTTAATGGGTTGTCTGGAAGAGCTTCGTGTTTTTGGATGTGGACGCATTGAAGTGTTATTTAACATCGACATGAGTTGTGTTGGTGAAATTGAAAAATACAGTAGCAACTTGAGACTGATTAGTGTATTTGATTTGCAAAAGCTAAGAGAGTTGTGGAGGATGAAAGGTGAAAGTAGCTGTGATTTCCTCATCCGTTGCTTTCAAGCTGTTGAGAGTATAGCGATATATTCCTGTGAGAGCTTTGTAAACGTATTCACACCTACGGTCACTAATTCTGATGTGAAAACACTTATGAATGTGAGTATAGATGGTAAGAGACGTTGGGAAGAAAGCGGGAGAAACAATGTTCGGAAAAGCCAAGAGGTATGTTATGTCATTGAACTTTAAATATCTAATTTGACGTTACAACATTTATGTATATGTGTCTCTATATACACACTCACACGTATTCATGTGTGTATGTATATATGTGTGAGTGTGTGTACATACACACATATACATATATACATATCATGTTACAACAAATCAATCAATCCTGCACTAGTTTTGGGATGTATTTACACTTAAAAGTGTGTGAGATTAATAATTAACGTGCTTGAAGAAATGCGTCCTGACAAAATATTTCTAAATCTTTACACTTCAAAAATGTCGATAAATAAGTTAAACCTCCACATATAAAATCATTTTCAAATTACTTATATCAATCCACTTTCAACATTCATATTATTATCTTTATATATTTATAAGAATTTTTTTTTAAGTTTGCCAAAGCATTTGTTGTTTATTATTTTGTAACAGTTACAAATCCAAGCATTAAACGACATTATTAGGAGTAATTGGAAAATAATATTCGTATGTTTTTCCATTAAATGCGAAGATTTCTTATAGTGATCAAATAGGCAATCACTCAAAATTATTGATTTATGGAAAAAAAATTGTCTACACTGTAAATCTGGTCGTGTGTTTACTTGTTTTTTTGGTCTAAGTGCAAAAAAGATTCTTTTTTGCATTTTAAGTATTTATTTCATGTTTTCGTAACGTTTTTAGTATTTGAATCGTCAAACTTGAACATCTTGATTGTTGATCTTTTTAAAAAAAATACCCATTTTGCCCTTGTTTTTATTTTATTATTATCATTATTTATTGGTACTATGAATATTAAATTAAAAACACAAATATAAGCTAATCCCTCTACACTAGTTATATCGTTGTCAACTCTAGTTATATAAATAAATGTGAACAGGTGTGCAAGTTATAAATAATTAACGAAATTAAATTTGAGTCCATGGAAATTCTAAATTATATTTGTTGTTTGAGATATTTGCAGATTAATGTTATCTCCAAGGCAGAGATTACAGAGGTGTATGGTGATATTGCTGATGCTGAATTCTCAATTCATCCCAAACCTGTCCTTAATCACCTTTCTGTAAGGGGATGTAAGGATGTTGAAGTGGTGTTTGAGATAGAGAGCTCAAGTAGAAGTAGTAGCAGCAGAGATTTGACAACAACTCCACATAATCATCAACCACTACAACTTCCCTACCTTAAGGGATTGTATTTAGAAGATTTGGAGAGGATGAGTCATGTATGGAAGTGCAATTGGAACAAACTTGTAATTCCTCAAAACCAATCACAATCCTCATTCCATAACCTCACAACCATACACATGAGAGATTGTAATAGAATAAAGTACTTATTTACGCCTCTCATGGGAAAACTTATTCCCATCCTAAAAGAGGTGGAGATATATAGGTGTAATGGTATTGAAGAAATTGTTTCAAATAGGTATGGTGAAAATGATGAAATGGATACATCTTTATCTACTCACATAAACACCATATCCTTCCCTCTTCTTGAAAGTCTCACACTTTTTGATATGCCACGCCTAAAGAGTATAGATGGTGGTAATGCGAGGAGTAGGAGCAGGAGCTCTACGATCACAACTACTTCCATTTATGATCAGTTCGAGGTATGCTTCCTCTTAATTTGTTCGTTATTTTGTCATTTTGTCCTTAGTTAACCGTTCATATTAGTTTAATTGTTTAAAACACAAAGAAGATGATGTGATCAATGCAAGTACGAAAATATAAGTATATTGATTGCACATTATGTTTGTAATAATACATTTAATTTAAATCTAAATTTTTTTCATATATTGATTGCAAATTATGTTTCTAATAACAAATTTCAAAGTAATGTCTTTGTCTTTCCACTTTGAGGAGGTAATATGTTGCACAGTCAAATGCCATTTATTTTCTCTTCATAAATCATGGAGCTATATTAATATTGAATTTTACTATCCTTTGGTGACATTATTACTTAGGTACCTTCATGTGTGGAGCACTTGTGTTTTGTAACCACATTTATAAGAAGCAAACGTTGTTTTAGATTATTTTACACATAAAGAATTTGTATATGTGGCAAACAACTAAGCTATACTAATTCAGTCAATTCTATTGATTTTTCATTTGTGTAGTGTTTTGAAGTCGGTGTTGTTTCATGGTTCTTATGCCAATACTCCAAAAAGATTAGTATACGGGATTGTCATGCCCTATCAAGAGTATTTCCATCCTATGTAGTGGGAAATCTGCATAAGCTTGAAGAGTTGATAATATTAGAATGTAAGTCAATGGTGGAGCTATTTGAAATTAAAGGTGTCAACAATGATGGTGTTCATGATACTGATAATACAATGACGATCCCAGGGTCAGCAAATACGAGTTTGGTTGAATTGTGCAACCTAACGATATTGAAAATTGAAGATTGTGAAGTTTTGGAATATATATTCACAAGTTCCACACTTGAAAGCCTCAAGCAACTCAAAGAGTTGACTGTAAAAGAATGCAAGGTAATGCAAGTAATTGTGAAGGAAGATGGAGATCGCATAGAAGCATCTAAATCTAAAGTTTTCCCTCGTTTGAAGTCTCTTACACTAGCCGATTTACCAAATTTCATGGGATTCTTCTTGGGAATAAATAAGTTCAGATGGCCATTACTGGAAAAAGTTACAATCTATGGCTGCCCGCAAATGATGTTTTTCACATCTGGTCATTCGACGGCTCCGAAGGTCAACTACATACATACAGCCTTAGGCAAGCATAGTCTCCAATGTGGCCTCAACTTTCATTTAACCAATGGAACTCAAGAGGTATGTTACTTTACTTCATCATTTAACTAGGTCAATATGTCGTTTTATGATATTCAATATATTATCTGCATAGAAATTTAGATGGTTCATATGTGTATTCTAGAAGGAAACATATCATAACCAAATGAAAATACATAATACATAACCACTTCCTACTTTTTATATCCATAAAAAGTTATGAAAACATGTAATTTTGTTTTTTACTATAATTTAATATGTCATTCCTAAGATATTATGTTGTCTCTTAGTTTATATCGTTTTTAGTTAAATGTAAATTTTGATTTAATATTATTTTTAGCTATTATTATTGTTAATCAAGTTAGGATATACCTTTTAGACATTTTTAATTATTTTTAAAATATAGCGTATAGATTGAAAATTTAAGTACACTATGTTGGAAATGTAATTGTTAGTATAAAATTAAATAAATAGATAAAGTCAAATGTATTATACAAAAAAGTTCAATGAATATGGTTGAAAATTTATATTTATCTTGAACCATGTGAAAGCAGATCTATATTATAAGACACATAAAAAACTTATATTGATAAATAATAGAAAATATAAATGTTTAGATATTTCACTATATTTTTTTGAATAATCTAATTAGTTATATATCACGAATCAAGATGCTACCTCTTAATATTTAGATTTTTTTGTGTTTTAAAGATTAAACCATTAATGAAAATTTGAAAAAAAAAATCTAAAAGTTAATAGAATAATATTTTATTTAAAATGGATATTTTATACATAGTACATGATACCGATTAAAAAAAATAGTTTTCAGCTTTAAAGTAACATTCGATGATGTTTAATGAGATCTATATATTTGTTTTTTTTCTTCTTTTGCTGTTTATTAAAATTTTTAATATATTATTCTTTTATTATTAAAAATAAATAATAAATTATCAAGTATTTTGGAGGTTTTATATAATTTTGGGGGACTTAATGAATCGATATTCAAATTAATGTGGCAAAATATAATTATGTATCTTGAATCACGATACTCAAATGACCTTTTTATAAAAATATAATATACAATAGATTTTAAAATGCATAGTGGTGATTAGGTCCTCTTCATTTTAAACTCATTTTAGTGTCAGTGTCCCACAATCGTTGATAAAAACAAACATTTAATTTTCATTTAAAATCATTCTATTTGAAACTTAATGTAATTAACTACGTTTATCACACAAAAAAATTAAAAATATTTTTTTGTGTATTTTGATATAAAAAGTATCTTCTAATTTGACAAAAAAATTTGATAAATGATGTAGAAAAACAAACAATCTGACTAGTGGCTCGGACTCTGGGCAAGTTTTCACACAAAATAAGCACATAAGAAAAGGGCTTGTTAAATTCACGTAATAGTTAAATTCCTTAAAAATCCAAGTCTTAAGAATTTGTATAAATATATGAATATAAAAAAATTATTTTCTTGTGTATCACAAATGATCTTGCCAAATTTATTCGTATTCAAATCATTTTAAAGTTTTATTAAATTTGTATTGTTGTAATCGGTTCGTACTTATCATAAATCATTAATTAGTAACTCATCCTAAATCATTAATTAGGAACTCAGAACCGACATCTTCATTCAGTTAAAAAAAAAAAAAAAACATAATAGATGGAAAGAAAAGCATTAACTTATTTTTACATATTTTCACTCGTATCTATTAATAAATAGATTTTTGTGTGCAACTATATTTTGTAATTAAATCATTTATATAAGTATTCTCCAAATTTAATCCAATTATCCAATATACTTTGTAAATATTGTGATGTTAGTAGTTACGTAATCACGTTGTTCTTTTCACTTGTCAACTTTTACAAACTAACCATTCAGGTAGTGTCTATTAACTAAATTTTGACGAAAATAGAGTAGCTGAAACACTTCTAAAAGTATAAGTATATCATCTATATATCGTTTGCTGTATCTGACTATGCAATGAAAAATGTAAAAAATACAATAACATAATTATCTTTTTTCCTAAAAAAATTGGATGTAAATAGTCGATAGATGAGCGCAACTAAAACTACAAGTACATGAAAAATTACTTTTTTGAAGTTGCCAAAACACTTATCGTTTACTTATTAATTTATTTCGTTTTGACCTTTTTACCCCTTAAAATTTTGTAATTATAATTTTTATGTAAAAAGACTAGACAATCATCGATAACAATCTAAATTGTTTGAACAAATGAAATATATAAATATGAATTTTGTTTTAACCTTTTTCCTCACATTGCTCATCTTCACCAAAAATTATGTAAGTAGTGCCATAAACTAGGTTGTCGATTGGAAATACATGTTGGTTCATCGATAAATAATAGGACTTAGAATCCTTTTAACATGTTTGTATACTAAGGCTATGTTTGGCAAGCCACATCTAGCTTGTAAGCTAGATTCTTTTTCGATTTTTTTTTTTTCATTTTACATGTTTGACATACCAAAAACTAGCATATAAGCTAGTGTTTTAAAATGCTAGTATGAGTAACATCTAAAGTAGCATTTTCAAAATCTTCCAAATTTACCCTTATATAAATTTTGTGGATGTCCTGTATGTCATTTTACGTTTTCCAGCTAGTCTAGACAACTAGTTTTTACCAAACGTCATTTATTATCAGCTAGATTTTCAGCCTCAACTAGTTTTTCAGTTAGTCGCTAGCTTTCTAGCTACCCACTAGTTTTTCAGCTAGCAGCTAGCAGCTAGCTTTTCAGTTAGTTTGCCAAACATAGCCTAAATGTATTTTTCTTTTATAATTGTCTTGTTGTGATATTCTTTGTTTCTTATTTATTAGCAGAGTCAACTCCCTATGTGCTCTACTCCATATATGATAAAGCTACTTGAGTTCCCATGGTCGTTTTCAAATTTAGTTGAAGTAGATGCACAAAAGATTGACAACCTGTTGCAAAGCCGCATAATTTTTCCATGCAACGAGTTGCTTAATCTGAAAAATCTTGAAAAGCTTTATATTACCGATAAGTATAGTTTTTCCACAATAGAGGAGGTATTTGAAGTGACAAACGATGATGCAAATGAAACACAAACTATTGTGGAAATTCCAAACCTAAAGGAGGTAGCTCTGTTTGGAATAAGTTCCCTGCAGCATATATGGAAGAGCAGCCAGTCGATGACGTTGATCTTTCCAAGCCTTACAAAGGTGTCCATTAATGAATGTCCACTTCTTGGACACGTTTTCACTTGTTGCATGATTGGTAGTCTATTGCAGCTTCAAGAGCTACAAATAAGTAATTGCAAGAACATGGATGTGATTGTTAAGGAAGTTGAAGATTCTGAAACTAGACTGACCGAAGTTGTGTTCCCTTGTTTGAAATCCATAACACTTCACCGGCTTCCAAATCTCAAGGGATTTTGCTTGGGGAAGGAAGCTTTTCAATGGCCATCCTTAGATGCTTTGGAAATCAAAAGTTGTCCAAAAATAACAGTTTTAACGTGTGGACAATCAACTACTCCGAAGTTGAAATTAATAGATACAACTTTTGGATTGTGTCATGCCACGAAAGATACAAACACCTTTATCAAGACGAAACAACAAGAGGTATGTAATGTAATGTCCCTTTTGGTTATTATGAAAAGATTAATGTATACTCAATGTTGCAAAAGTCGCTAGACGGTGCCACGTCGGTCGACTAGCGAGTATTTGGTCTAGCCGGGGAGTACTCGACGAATACTCAGATAGGATAAATAAGTACATATTATATGATTATACATATTGAAATACTGAATATAGTCATAGTTGCATCAAATTTTATTTGAATTAAACAAAATTAAAATATAAACAACAAAATGTTTATTAAGTAAGTAAATATACGATATGTCTTAATCTAATTACAAAATAATTATAATTATTTATTTTAAAAAAAGTTCCAAATTCTCGAGTTTTTCCGAGTTTGACCGATTCCAAGGTTGACCGAGTTGCACCGATGTTGACCGAGTAGCATCGAGTTTGACCGAGTAACACCGAGGTTGACCGATTCTGACTGAGTTTGACCGAGTCCGAGTATTTTTGGCCGATTCTAATAAATGCGCCTCGGACAACACCCGATTCCGAGTACTCGTCCGAGTAGGCCGAGTTTTACAACACTGTGTATTCTCAAACAAAAAGTTTACTTTACTCTTTGAATTTCTACTTGTAATCTCCTACAGGGATGGCAGTTCTAGAGAAACATCAAATTCACACATGCAATTTGGTGCATTCTGAAGTCGGGTATATAGCATAGGTAAGATTACAGCCTTGTATAAAATTTTCATTTACTCTTATTTAGACGTTTGGTTGATTCCAAACAAGAATTAGTTCTTGTCCATACAACTTTCATCTAGAAACATCATCATACAAATATCACTTTTTCCATCTTATGATGTGATGGATTGCATTACTCCCTATTTGGCTTTTTATAGCTCTATTAAAAGGGTAAAATGATCATCTACTCTCACTTATATAGTTCATTTAGGACACTGCAATTATCATAACACCTAAAAAGTACAAATCTTTCAAAACGGTTCATCTCTAGATTCTATGTTTGAATCCCTAGAATCTAAACCTAACCTTCCCAGGGAAACAAATCATGAAACATCGTATTGTGGAAAATGACTATATTGTCCCTTGTTCTTTGATTTCTTTATCTAAGGTGCACTTCCTGTCAATTTGTGAAGGGGCAGAAAAGGACACGACAAATGTACCTGTTGTGGTATCAAGATAGTTGCAGCCGATTCGTCCGATGTGCAGTTTCTAAACAAGGTACAGTCAGTTGAAACTATTGTAACATATTGTCCCATATCTGACATGGTGAGGGTATATCGGTCTTTTTGTTGAACAATATCAACTTTGAAGTCAAATTTGGTCATTCTGACTCTAGAAAGTCAAAGATGGCTCCTTACTATACGATTTACATTTGACTTTTTCGAACTTACTATCTATGAGTTTGAAACAGAGCTCACTGTACATACAACTTGACTTATAAAATTCAAACCAAATATCTCAAAGTTTGAAACGTAAAAGAAAGTTGTGTGTGTTTTTAATGACCAATAAAATATATTCTTTGTATTTAATAAAAATTAACACCCAACGACTCCAGTTAATCCATTTGCTTGAGATAATTTAGTCAAGAACACCATTCATGACCATTTTGAACAATTACCATCCATAATTCATTGGGATTCATGTTACATTTCAAAGATATTTTCTATTGATTTCTAACCCGAATTTATCATTATTAACACATCAATTTATCAAGATTTTCCTAACTCGTTCAAAATAATAATATTAACAAGTGGGGAGTTATTGTCTCTATCGCTTTAGCCGGTAATACGCAAAAAGTTAAGTCAAAGTCATAAATTAAGTCAAAGCATTCACGTCCAACTATTTTGACGTACTCAGCCCAAGACTTAGTCATTTACGTTCCGTATTTAATTCCTTGATTTATGTAATTTCTGTTTTCACTTCTTTGTATAAATTGAGCTGTACGCTCTTTATAATAAACAGAATAAAGGCATTTACCCGCATTTAAGCCAACGTAAGAAAAAAAACGGAACAACTTAAAACAACAGGGTCCAAAGACACGGTTTTTAAATAATAGAATAATGAGTGAGAGAAACAAAATCACCCTTTTATGGTATCAGAGCGCCGGCTTTTTTTCTTCATCGTCGTTTCACATCAATGGCAGGAATACTGTCACTAGCAAACTCCAACTCTCTTCCCAATTTTCAAATACCATCTATCAGTGTAAAACTTGATAGAGAAAATTACTCTCTATGGAGAACAACTATTATATCAACCCTAGAAACGTTTGATCTTGAATCACATATCATCAACCCTAATCCCCCGCCAGAAACTCGACTTATTCCAGCCACAACAACTACCCCTGCATCAACCGAGCCTAATCCCGACTTCAACACATGGAAGAAAAGGGATCGATACGTTCTTCTTTGGCTGAAGTCCACGCTGTCGGAGCGTGCTTTGGCCCTCGTTGCCCGTTCTACCTCGTCACAAACGGCATGGATCACCATTGAGCGAACTTTCCAATCACAAACTCGAGCCCGCAGGATGGCTATGAAGACCCAATTACAGTCCCTCTCCAAGGGATCTCTTTCGATGATGGAGTATATTGAGAAAAAGCGGTCAATCTCCGACTCTTTGGCGGAAAACCTAAACCCAATTTCAGATGAGGACCTTATTTCTCATATTCTCACTGGTTTAGACTCATTGTATGGCCCGTTTACTGCTGCCTTTATGATGAAGACCGATGATGTTACTGTGGATGACCTCGTGGGTTTACTTTTACAAGAAGAGGCGCGACTTGAACAAGAGCTTTCTCGCATATCCACCTCCGTCTCCGAATCCAGCAGTTCCACCTCCTTGACTGCAAATCGCTACCCACCTCGGTCATCTCCTTCGAAATCTACTTCTTCTCCCTCTTCACAGAATCGCAATTCAGACTCTAGGCGCAGGCTCCAATGTCAGTTGTGTTCCAAGCCCGGGCATGAAGCAATTGACTGCTGGCATCGCACCAACCAGACCGCTTATCCTTCCTGACGCCCCCTCCTAAGCGACAGATCAACTACGCTGCTTATAACAGCCCCTCAACTGTGATTGATCCATCATGGTATTTCGACTCGGGTGCCACCGATCATGCCTCCCCGGATCCAAATCGCCTCACGGTTGCAGAAAAGTATCAAGGCTCGGATACGCTTCAAGTTGGTGACGGTAACAAAATGTCTATTTCTCATATTAGGTCATGTTTTCTTAATCATATTAAGTTGTCAAATGTTCTTATTGTTCCTAATCTTGCCAAACACTTAGTGTTTATAGACTTACCAATGACAACCAAATCTACCTTGAGTTTTGGCCTCATTCTTGTCTTGTTAAGACTTTTCAGGGAAAAACTCTTCTTCGCGGGGATGTTAAAGACGGTCTCTATCGGCTTCCGTCTCCTTCGCGAACTCCACCCAAGCTTGCTCTCACCGGTGTCCGCACCACCCTCCATGGGTGGCACAAGAGGCTCACTCATCCACATGAACCGTTATTACGTCGTTTGGTTTCTTCGTTCAAGCTTCCGCTCATCTCAAATAAATTCCCAGCCGTGTGTGATTCTTGTCCTCTTGGCAAAAGTCATCGGTTCCATCTTTCTCGTTCGCATGTTGCTTCCAATAAACCTTTTGCATTAATGTATTCTGATGTTTGGGGTCCATCTCCCCTTTTATCTATAAATGGACATCGTTATTTTGTGCTTTTTATTGATGATTGCACCAAATTTGTTTGGATTTATTTTTTGTCTCACAAATCCGAAGTTTTACCTACGTTTATTCAATTTCGAAAAATGATAAACACACAATTTCATTGTGACATAAAATGTCTTCAAACCGATTGGGGTGGCGAATTCCGCAATATCTCCAACTTCCTCCGCACACATGGCATTGCCCATCGCCTCTCTTGCCCATATACTCCCGAACAAAACGGCGCCGTTGAACGTCGAAATCGCATTATTGTGGAAAAAGGCCTCACCCTTCTTGCTCACTCATCCCTACCTCAATCATTTTGGGAACATGCCTTTCACACTGCCACCTTTCTTCACAACCGCACCATTACTCCTACCCTTGATTACAAATCACCATATCAACTTCTTTACAACCGCGACCCCGACTATGCCTTTCTCAAAACTTTCGGCTGCCTTTGCTATCCATTCTTACGACCATATACCCAACACAAACTCGACTTTCGGTCGCTTCCTTGCGTTTTTCTCGGCTACAGTCCTTCTCACAAAGGTTACATTTGTTTTCATAAATCGACCTCTCGAGTTTATATCGCTCGTCACGTTCTATTTAATGAAGATAGTTTTCCCTATAAACATCACATTTCTACTCCCCCACCTTCTCCTATGCCCGACCTACCCATTTCTCCCCACCTTTTATCTCAAGCAGCTTCTTTTCCCATCTCACCATCTTCGCATACCCCTCCTGCTTCTGTCTCTCCTAACAATCCTTCCTCTCCCACTCTCTCCCCTTCACCCGCCAATCCCTCCGCCCCCACCCCACCGTCTCCATCCTTATCCCCTCATTATCGCACACCCACCATCAGATCCACTAACAAAACTAAATCCGCTGCTCCTTCTTATTTCCGACCCGCTGCCACCTCCACGCACTCGATGATTACTCGAGCTCGCACTCACTCTCTTCAACCCAAACACTTTTACGCCTCTCTCTCCTCCTCTCCTCAATCCATTGAACCTCGTACCTTCTCTCAAGCTATTAAACATCCACATTGGCAACTTGCTATGAAATTAGAATATGATGCCCTCATGCGAAATAAGACATGGACTCTTGTTACCCGTCCTACTAATGTTAATTTGGTTGGATGTAAATGGATTTACAGGATCAAGCGGCATTCCGATGGTTCCATTGAACGATACAAGGCTCGGTTAGTTGCTCAAGGCTTTAGTCAAGAAGAGGGTGTTGACTATTTCGAAACTTTTAGTCCGGTTATCAAACCGACTACAATCCGCTTGGTTCTTTCCATTGCTCTCTCCAAAGGTTGGTGTCTACGTCAACTTGACATTAACAACGCCTTCTTAAATGGTGACCTTTCGGAAGAGGTTTATATGGCTCAACCCCGTGATTTTGAAGACTCTTCCAAACCGCATCACGTTTGCCGGTTACATAAAGCCTTATATGGCTTAAAACAAGCCCCTCGGGCTTGGTTTACGAAGCTAAAACAATTCTTGGTTACAAACGGGTTTCGAGCTTGCCAATCCGATACTTCCTTGTTTGTTCACCACTCTGCAACTGTCACCATCTACATGCTCGTATACGTCGATGACGTCATTATCACCGGTAGTGATGCTTCTATTGTTGCTAACTTTATTCAGAAACTTGATGCCACTTTTGCTTTACGTGACCTTGGCACTCTTAATTATTTTTTGGGTCTTCAAATCAAGAGCACTTCCAACAGCCTTACCCTCTCTCAAACTCAATATATTCAGGAAGTTCTCAATCGGGCTGATATGGCCTCCTCTAAGTCCGTTTCTACCCCCGCTGATCCTGCCCTCAAGTTACACCGTCTTGGTGACCCGTTTCTCGAACCCACAAAATACCGACAAATCGTTGGATCTCTCCAATATGCCACCATAACCAGACCCGATATCTCGTTTGCAGTCAACCGGGTTTGCCAATACATGCATGCCCCCACCACTCTACATTGGCAAGCTGTTAAACGCATTCTCCGGTACCTAAACGGGACCCTTTCTCATTGTCTTCATTTTTCCCCCACTACATCCTCTTCCTTGCTTGCTTACTCGGATGCGGGGTGGATGTCCGACTCGGATGACAGTCGCTCACAATATGGGTTTGCAATTTTTCATGGATCAAATCTTATAAGTTGGACATCTCGCAAACAGAAAGTTGTTGCTCGCTCGAGTACCGAGGCTGAATACCGGTCTCTTGCGTATACAAGTGCAGAATTATTGTGGCTTAAACAACTCATTTCTGACTTGCGTGCTCCTATAACCCATCCTCCCATATTATTGTGTGACAATGCAGGAGCAATCTTCCTAACCAAAAACCCGGTCATCAGCACTCGGTCGAAACATATCGCCTTGGATTTTCACTTTGTTCGTGAACAGGTTGAAGATGGTCTTCTAAAAGTCAGCCCTGTTTCTTCCCCAGATCGGCTTGCAGATATCTTTACTAAGCCACTCGGGAAAGCACGTGTCGCTCATCTTCGTTCCAAGCTTCAAGTCCGACCTGCACTTGAGCTTGCCGGGGGGTAATACGCAAAAAGTTAAGTCAAAGTCATAAATTAAGTCAAAGCATTCACGTCCAACTATTTTGACGTACTCAGCCCAAGACTTAGTCATTTACGTTCCGTATTTAATTCCTTGATTTATGTAATTTCTGTTTTCACTTCTTTGTATAAATTGAGCTGTACGCTCTTTATAATAAATGAGTGAGAGAAACAAAATCACCCTTTTAGCCGGAACCCAAATTGCCATGAAATCGTTGTATGGTTGTTCTCTTAGATATGGCGAATGATCATGGTGAAGCTCCTTCCTTCGATTTTACCAAAATCCGTCACTATTTGTTCCTTGTGTAAATTAAAAGAAACAATAAAAGGAAAATTAACTCCCCTCCTCTTCAATGTCCACAAAAAAAAAAAAAAAAAAAAAAAAAAAAAAACTTTATATAGCTATAATTTAGCTGCAACTATTCTAGGCAATTTCTCAATAAACGGGCTTACCTACAACTTGCACATTAACAAAATAAAATATAATTCTCGATATAATATAACTATTAACTATTTTATTGATTATTTTAAGTAAAATAATTATTTAACCATATTTTAATTTCGAACATTATGATTATTAAAATATCAACCATTCATTTTAAGGCAACGTTTTATATATATATATATATATATATATATATATATATATATATATATATATATATATATATATATATATATATATATATATATATATATATATATATATATATATATATATATATATATATATATATATATATATATATATATATATATATATATATATATATATATATATATATATAGGTAGGATAAAATGAGAAGATCAAAAAGGTTGAGAATGTGAGAAGAAATCTGGACCATCCAGATATTAAGATCTATGCCTTATATTAATATGTTATTTATTGAAAATTAAAAATAATTAAATTGATTTATAATATTTGTAAATAGAATAAGGGTATTTAGGTAAATTTTGGTATCCTTCAAATTAGGAAATTACTTTCAAATTCCTAAAACCTAGCTTTCTCTCTCCCCACTCTCTTTCACGTATACATCTTTCACCATTAACCATCGCTGAAGAGCGATTTCTCACTTAACAATCTCCATCACTAATAGTTCCGCCAACTGCTCCGACGAAATTCCGACTAGCCTCGGCTTCGATCCGTAGAGCATCATCCAGTTATCGGTGACAAATTTTCTTCTCCGCTACATCTGATTTCGAACTTTGTTCTAATTTAATTGTTTACGCTATTTTCCCTCTTTGTCGTACTTGAAATGGCAACAAGAATCGTTGCATCAGATATTGAATCTTGTATTTGATTGGTTGTTTTTGAAAATTAGAGATTTAAAAGGTCGCTCGGAACGGATTTGGAAGAAGCGTCGATAACAATTGATGAGATGAAATTTATCATGTAATAATAATATTATTTGTATTTTCATTAACAATCGAATTTTCATACCGAATGATTTCAACTATTGGTTTTTGATTTCGGTGATAATGATATCGATAATAACGATAATGATGATTTTCAAATTTGCAATTTAATTAAAAATGGGAACATAAGTATTCAATCAACCAACAACTTGGAATTCCATTTTCATCCAAAGATACGGATGGTATATTTGGTTTAATGTTTCATCATATTTCAATTTTGACTTTTTGTATGATTTTTTATATATACTAAAATGAATTGGGTTTTAGTATAATTAGAGTTATTATACTAAAATGATTTCATTGTTCATAGTGATCAACAATCAATGTATGAAATGAAGGTACTAATAATTTCTAATTATAACGATGTTTTACTTAAAATTGTATGTTAATAAATTACAGTGTTAATCATTGATGATGAACAGTGTTAATCATCAATGATTAACACTGTAACTGAAACTATAACAGCTACTGCAATAATCATCGATGATGAGCAGTGTTAATCATCAATGATTAACACTGTAACTGAAACTATAACAGCTACTGCAATAATCATCGATGATGAGCAGTGCTAATCATTGATGATTAACACTGTAACAACCACTTTCAATTAATCATTAAAACGTGAACATATAAACTCTATTGTTAATCATCAACGATTATAATAATTATAATAGTTTCTAATCATTAGTCTTTATTTTGCAGGTGTGAATCCAAGAATAACAATGATCACGAGTGCCCACTATTTATTTTTGTGTATCATGGTAACAATAAGAAAAAGGAGCATCGATTCATTCAAGAAAAGTGTTGTGCTGACATCGGGATGGATTTTATGACTTTTTTTTCATATGAAATGATTTATTCATTTGTGATTATAGGGTAATAAAGAACTATTGTATTTTAATTATTGTTTGTGGTATAAACCGTGTTTTATTCATTTATGATTAGAATTGTATTGTAATTTTAATCTTAAAACTGTGTTTTATTCATTTATGATTACAACTGAATACATATATGATTAAAAATATGTTTTATTCATATATGATTATAAATATTCTGGTTAAAGAATAAATATTCCGGTAAATTATATTTCTATTTTTGTCACTATAAAAATTTAGTTAAAAAATGAGCCCAATAAAATTGTAAAATTGTATTATGTTTTATTCATTTGCGAATTAAATCATACAAATCTATTAATAAAAATAAATAAATAAAACATATTTAATTCATTTTTTGGTAACTGAAATCATAATCTATATAATCATGGAAAGTTCATAATGAAATCCCCTGATTATAGGAAAACATAATTATCTAGGATTTTTAATTAATTAGACATCTTGTTAAATTACTATAATATCCCTATAAAATAATTGGTCCAGAATCATTCTCACATTCTCAACCTTTTAATCCTTCTCATTTTAACCTCTCCCTATATATATATATATATATATATATATATATATATATATATATATATATATATATATATATATATATATATATATATATATATATATATATATATATATATATATATATATATATATATATATATATATATATATATATATATCCCAATAATGCATATGCTATTCCAAACCCTAATTGCTTCTTTCCTTATTTGACCATCTCTCGAGTCAACGGAATTGTAGTCGTTTATTACGCTGTGTTTCCGAGTTTTAGCATGCAGAGAAAAGAAAAGAAAAGAAAAGAAGGAGAGAAAAGAAAGGAAGAGAAAGGAAATGAAAGTTATATTTTTGTGTTCCCGAGTCGAAAGAAACGTTTTATGTGTTCCTGAGTGGAAAGGAAGGGAAAGGAAAGTTATAATTAAATGTTATTTTTACCAGTAATTTCATTTCCTTCCAAATCGGAAGGAAAGTTAGGAGAGAATATTAACCCTCTCATTCCTTTCTCTTCTTCCTACTTCCTTCCGTAAAAAAAACTCGGGAACATAAAAACTTATCTTTTCCTCTCAGTTCCATCCATTTCTCTCCCTTTCTCTCTTCTTCCCACTTCTTTCCGTAAAAAACCTCGGGAACATAAAAACTTCGCTTTTCCTCTCAGTTCCATACATCTTTAGATATTCGCCCTTTGGTTTACAGCTCATGTAATCAGTTTAGAGATTTATGGATTTCAAATGTTTTTTTACTAAATGTATGCCCAACCGGTTTCCTATACCTGACATGGATTCGTCCTCCCTAACCCATTGATGATCGGATAGGGAGGAGACGGGGATAAGTATGAGTATCAGGAATTAGATAGTGGGGCGTGGGATGCATTCTTCGTCAATTGCGTGCTCCATTTTCATCCTTACTCAAGGTACGTTTTCATACGATTTTTCTTAAAAATCTTCATGGGTGCAAGTCAAATGTTGCTAATCGTAATATGGGACATAATTTAATCCCTTTCCCTCTTTCTTATTAAGACATGCACATCACCAACTATAAAACGGAGATAGATTAGGGATGTCAACGGGGTCAAACGGGACGGGGATTGCTTCCCCCGCCACCGCCCCGGAAATTCCCCTGTTCCCCGCCCCGCCCCCGCCCCCCGCCCCCCGCCCCCGCCCCCGCTCCCGAATCCCTAGACTTTTCGCCGCCCCCGCCCCCGTTTCCCTGCCCCGATCTCTAAACTAAAAAAATCTTTTTTTGGCTAAAAAAAATCAATTTTGGGTTGAAATTTTATTTTTTTGGGTTATATAACGGGGGGCCCCATGGGGTTTCGGGACGGGATTGCCCACCCCCGCCCCCGAAATCAAAACAGGGATTAATCTTGCCCCCGCCCCCCGCCACCACCTCCGAATTTTTCATAACATTACCCCTTGTACGGGTTCAGGGTCCCACGGGAACGAGGCCCCACGGGGGTTTTTGCCATCCCTAAGTTAGATATTGCTAGAAAACAAACATGAAATAATGAAAATAATTTATATAATAACGATGATATACAACATTATCAGCCATATAAATAGAAATATCCCCACCCTTTCCACCCAAATACACCATGACAACTTCTTTGAGGAATTTGATTGTTGCTCTGTACCACTCAAAACTCTACCTCGATGCAAAATTTAACTATAGAGGGATCACATATTTATGTATTTTGGTCCTTACATTTAGTATCATTTTATTGTAAACCCTGGTTTTAAATATATATTAATTTTATATTACCATTTTTATCAATTAACCTCATTAATAAAACATACAAAAATAAAACATACAAAATGAAAAATGATTATATTTTGTAAAATAGTATATCATTGAAAAGTAATTGTCAAGAATTTCAAAATAAAATAATTTCCAAATATTATAAAAATTACGGTCACATAATATTTTGTTTTTTTCTTATTATATAACTAAATATGTTTTATTGAATAAATATTAATAAAAAAGGATATGATAAAAGCAATAAGTATGTAAGAGGTGCCTTAATAAAAAATTAAAGTGTCGGTATGCAAAATCGGGTTTGGAAAGTAATGAGCCAATGAGATATTGAGGGGAATTAAAAAATATGTGTTTGGATGGTTTAAGGAAAGGAAAGCTCGTCCGATTTCCTCAAAATGCGTTTTTCTTTTTCATGCTTAGTTATTGTCATCAAAACCCCATAAACACTAGCGTTCAGGTTTAAATCATCTTGTAATTTATTTGGTCTTTTTAGACTATTAAAGTAAAAGAATACTTGCTAAAACTGGTAAGCATGGGCATTGTAGCCGCTTAGTCAACATTTGTGACTTGTATGATGTGGATTAATGAGGCTACATAGAAAGCCAAATGTACATGTGACATTTTTAGTGTATGTATCACATGTAAAGCAAGGGGATAGGAAGCTTTTGATATGTTCATATGTTTCTCTATTGATCACAACCATGAATGGAATCAAATATATGATTTGCATCCATCTGAGCAGTTAAGCTCAAGAAATGTAAGATATCGAAGCCATGTAAGATATCGAAGCCACTTATCAGACTTGCCAAGCTATCAAGTTTCATCACGTGTTTATTCATCTTAAAACCCCATGTAAAAAAAACCCCAAAACATTATATTTGTATTTCAAGCTTTGACTTTTTTTGTTTATAGATTGGGTCTTGTTTGAAGATGGGTTTCATTTATTATTCATTCGCCATTTTTAGATCTATAGAGAGATAAGGGAAAATACAGATGTTGACCGATGAAGATGAAGTTATAGACAGTCTTCACCGACGTCCACGACTGTTAAAAAACCCAAATCACATAATCTTAAGAAAAAATCTTAAAGATTATAAAACGGCTAATTGTTAATGGGTATTGAAAATAGCATGGAATTCTTTGATAGAACATTTGACTTTTATTAAATAAGTCATTTGATAGCAACCAATTAGTTATCATTGAGCCGAGCTTTATATACACATCTGAATCCTTCTTCACATAATATAAATTTGTTGAAAATTATTTGTTGTTGTTTCTAACATTTGGTAATCCATCACAGAGACGAATTTAATTGCGTTATTTGGTTTCAAAGTAGTTCTAAGTTCTAACGGTTAATGAAGTCATGATGTAAGACCCGTTTCCTTGGGATGAGCTATGTTCTAAGTGATCAATTAATTAAGAGGATTAAAGAAATTCATGCTCTTCACGACGCGACCGTATAGGTGGTCACGACGCAGGGGAGGATTGAAACACTAAGCAAGCTGCGATGAGATAAGGATAGCCACGTGATGCCCTGTAAATGCAAAACCCTAAATCTTGGGCCTTGGGACCTATATAAAGGCTCTCAAACCTAGGGTTGCCTCTCTTACCCCCTCCAACCTCCGAAAGAACCCTAACTCGAAGTGTAACCTTTCTCTTGGTGTTCTAGCTCCATTTCCTTTCTTGTGAAGGTTGTTTGAAGAAGAAGAAGAGTATTAATGCCAACGAGTACTCCACAACTTAGATCCATCATGTTCTTCAGCTTTTGAGACCATTGCAAGTGATAAAGTCTCCTGCTTGATGTTTATTCCTCTTAGATCTAGGAGTTAGTGCTAGTGTTTGGTTATTTTGGTCCTTTATTGCTATAATTTTGGAGTTTGGGGAACTACAGACCACTAAACTGGTTTTGAAACACTTCTTGGAACCCCTGGACCTTGGTTGAGGGCATGCTCAAGCCCTCTTGAAGCCATGCATGAGTTTGAGTGCAATTTTAGACATATTTTAACTGAGGGTTTGGGTTGGACATGCATGTCCATAAAGTTTACATTTTTATGGACATATAGTCATTTTAGATGTTCTGGAAGATCTTAGCCTCTAGCTTAATAGATTAAGAGCTTAATAAGAAAGTTGGTATATTCGGAGATAATGTCGCTAACACCTAGGGATATAGACGTTACCTCTAGAGGAAACCCGATTCTGATAGCACCCTTTAGCGACGCTATAGGCCATAGGTCGCGACGCGATGTGTGTGCGTTAACTATGACCGTTAATCGTTGACTTTTTAACCGGTTTGCTTTTAGTTAAACTTTGAGGGATTTGAGGTGTTGACCTTGTAAGGAATTTGTTAGAGTTCGGATTGTGTCAAAGATTCTGACATCCGAAGTTGACATATCTATCCGAAGAGTTGGTGATCCGAACACAGAAGTTTTGAAGATAGTAGTTATCTGTAACAACTTACCATGTAATTCTAAGGTTTTTAATGTTTATCTTTTGTAACATTGGCTTAGGTTTTGAGTCTATTAGTGAGTCTTATATATAGAAGCATCAACCTTAGAACTAGTTGTACATTAGAGAATTGGTGATTAAATCATTGTAATCGATCCAAGTATTGAGGTGCTCTAGCGACGCTATAGGCCATAGGTCGCGACGCGATGTGTGTGCGTTAACTATGACCGTTGACCGTGACTTTTTAACCAATTTGCTTTTAGTCAAACTTTGAGGGATTTGAGGAGTTGACCTTATAAGGAATTTTTTAGGTTTCAGATTGTGTCAAAGATTCTGACATCCGAAGTTGACATTGTTGGATTAGGCGTCTAAGCCATGACTTTATATTTGTATTTATCTTGTTAATTGAAGCAAAGTCCATTTGGGTTGCCCTCATAGCAGGAGGATTGATGTAGAAGTCAGTAGAGAGAAAGGTTGATTTATTAATTGTTTAATCAATCAATAGAAATAAATAAATAGTTTATTAATATATTTAAGTGTTAATATATTAATTAGAAACTACAATAATTAATTAGAAATTAATCTGGAATTAATTCAATTTAATTCAGTGATTAAATAAATTAATTATAAGTGCAGGGACTGGTTTGTATTTATTAAATAGTTGAATAACTGACAAACCAGGAGCCAGGACCAGAGTTGGCACCACTTAGGGGGCTTCCTTAGAGGTTGGCGAAACCCTAATTAGGGTTTAGGAGATCTGGTCCAAATGGGCAACAGGTTTGTCCATTAACGGGGCACCTCTAGGGTTTCACTGGAGGCTATAAAAGGATCCCCCTGGGCACCCCAAAACCTGGGCCAACTTTACTCTAAAGTTACTCTACTGTCTTCTTTCATCCATTGCTTGGGTGTGACTACATTTGAGGCAGGATATGTTTGCTGCTAGCTTCAAAAACAAGATCAAAAAGGTTGGTTAATTCTTATTTGATCTTTAGAAATTAAATGTTGGCCTTAGGTTTTAGTTTTATATCTTCATAGAAGAAAACATAGATCTTTCTAGGGTTGCATGTGAACTTAGGAATTTTGTTGTTCATTGATTGCTAGAAAAACCCTTCAGTGGTATCAGAGACATGGCTTGTTTTCTTGTGAATTTGATAAAATTGCTTGATATGATCATGGGGTTTTTCGAAAATAACCCCTTGATGAGGCCATTGTCAAAATTGGTGGCTAGGGTTTTGAAAACCCTAGCCTCCTCCCTTCCCTTTTTCGAAAATTGCTATGCTTGGTAAGTAGGTTGCTATTTTTGGTAATTGTTATCTAATGAATAAATGAAACCTTTTATCCCTTGCATGCTGATTTCGAAATCTAGGGTTTTAATATAGGTAATTAATTTGATTAATTTTGTGATGCATATATTTGATTTAATTAGTTTAATTAAAATACCAATTAAATCACTTAAAGATTTAATTTAAATTTTCAAAAAAATTCATTAAAATTTGCGAAAATTAGTATTAAATTAAATCTAAAATATTTTAATAAGATTAAAATATAACTTATATATTTATGATTAAAAGTTAATATTTATATGTAAGATAAAACTGGTTAGTCTTACCGTTAGTAGGCCTCATTCACAAAACTGTATTATAAAGAGGGTATAAGGCGACTGCCTATAAAATGGTAGTCTAATGGGTGTACACTCTCACCCACCGCTCTCCTGGTCAGTCAAGTGTCGTTAGCCGAACGGGTTTGATAGAACCGCTAAGCCTCTTAAAAGTATAATGCTATAATTGAAAGTACTAGAACCTCGAACAAAATCCCAATCTAGTTACTTTAGGTCAAAATGTGAATTAGTTGCTAATCCATGAAGTTGCACATTGCACCTTGTGAAACATTGGTGGAGCGTGTGTGGTTAACCGGCACACCAATAGGGGTTCACAAAGAGTTGCAATGGGTTTCTCGATTTTACCATTATTGATGGAGCATGTGTGGTTAACCGGTACAAAAATTAGAGATGGTAATTGACTTCGAGAGTACCAAGCTAACTTGCATGGTTATTCACACCCGGTTTGTGATCCTCGGCATCCCAGTCACAAACAGTGGGGCACATCCGAGACTAAACATGCCATTGAATAGTTCAATGTGTCTCAACAGATCTAGGAATTTCATATGATGAAATTGATAAGTGCATTATCTACCTTAATAACCATTCTCCTCCCTCTCCTCCTTCACCCCTTTCTGAGAGCATCAGAATGCACTGCCAAATATGGAAAGGCTGACTGGCCTTAACTGTAAGGAATGGCTTCGTAATTGGAGACTGGTTCTCGTTATTGCTGGCAAGCTTCATCTCACCGAGTATCCGATCCCGGTTCCACTAGAACAAGTCATCATAAAAAGCTCTTATGATAAGCATAACTTCTTAGTTGATGAATCCAAAAAGATTCGTGACCTCATGCTATTGACCATTGACCCCGAGTTTCGCAAGGATTTTGAATCCTTGGGGCCATATAAGTTAATGCAGTCGGTTGAGGAAAGGTTCCAAAAACCAATTGAAGAGGAACGAGCTAGGATCTTCAAAAGACTTGCAGAATGCAAGCTAAAAGAAGGAAGTAGCATCGATTCGCATGTTCTTCAGATTGAAGCTTACATAGGCGAATTGTACAAACTTGGTTATTCAATGAGTCAGGAGATGAGTGTTAACATTCCACTCGCTTCGCTGACCAATAAGTACGATCTGTTCATTCAGACGTATAGAAAGGAATACCAGAAAAAGGCTTTTATGGAAATCCGTCCACTGTTGACTTTATATGAGTCACTCTTGGATAGGCATAGCTCCAATGGTTCAGCTACTTCTGGATTAAGTCCACTGAAAAGATGCAACAAGAAACGATCCAGATCGTCTGGACATGTCTCAAACTGGGAATCCACAGAATCGGATACAGTCACGGAAAGATTGGAAGACGCTCCAAGATTAAAATCTTTTGAAAGCTCAGGTATATCTAAAAACCTCAAAACTCCTGTTCCATAATTCCTTGATGCATAATGTGATAGTCACATTTTGGTTTGTATGCAGGGAATCAGTAGGGTACGGGACTTTGGTGCATATGAGCACATTTGGATTGGATTTCCAGCTCATGCAGTTTTGAAGTTTAGTTAGATATTGAAATATTGTTATTAGCTTTTAGAAGCGTATGACATTGTCTATCATATATTACATTGTTCAAGGATTTTGTTTTAATAAAATTATCGTTTTTCTTTTAACACATGTTGTTTGAGATTGTCCTTGAAATATTATATGATTTGTGTTGAATGCATGATTAGTAATAACTTGAATGTTGATACATCCAAAGTGTTTGGATTCAGGAATTGTGTCATTTATGATTGTTAATATAAATGTTATAAGAATCAATTCAACCAAAGGTCCAGTTGGATATGACATTGGAATCATTTGACTTAGAGTCTCATGATGAATTGAGTTCTTGATGTATCGAGAAATGAATCAACCAAAGATCCAGTTGGACAGGATTTTGGAATCATTTGACTTAGATTCAAATGATGATTAAGTTCTTTATAAAGCACATGTGGCAAGGAATGAATCACCCAAAGATCCAGAGTATAGGATTTTGGAATCAGTTGACTCAGAGTCAACTGAAGATTGCAAGTCTTGAACGGAATTAACAAAGTCATAAGTTTACATAGATATGTAAAAGACGTTGAGATTAGGAGCAACAGACACATCAATTACTGTGTATTGCTCGAATATTCAAATAGAACACAATTGTTTACACTTCGCAATATTTGTCAATCGTATGATGAATATGGCTTCACTTATCAGAATAAGCGATTGAATTGAAACCTTGAACAGTTTAAGGACTTCAAAGGAAGTGTAAGTCCCACAGAACCTGAGTGACAACATAAACTGAGAAAATGTTTCACAGTTCATCCTCTTCCAAGAACATTAATAGCTATAATGTATCTTAGGGAAGATGATGGAGCATTGGTCGAAACAGTTCGATCCTCAATGTATGAGATACATTGTCAATAATTTTCCAGTAAATTAAACACTAAACCAGTCAGACCATATAAACCATATTCCAACCGCATCTTAGACTAAGAATTGTGTGAAATAAGTGAATTGAGAAACCCCAAGAAGCATCAAACATTTTCGATGAGATCCATGGAGCTATTCTTAGATAGCAAGCACTAGCTCCCGGTGCGACTTCAGTCTAATGACATATCACACCACCGTATAAAAGAATAGCATCTCACACTAAGTAGGTTTTGTAGACACTGTCTGAAATGTAAAGTTGGGATTGTCCCACTTGTACATTGAAAGTCCAGGGTCATGTAGCATTCGTCCGAACCTCATGACTAGTCTGAACCCGATCAGCATTGTCGTTTCACAGGCTATCCCGCTGTACCTGAAAAAAATAGCTCTTTTAGAAAGAACATGTTTTAAGGAAACAGTGGGAGTTGGGACAGTCCTGAATGAGTTCAGGATTAGCCAAGTGAAAGAACCTTTGGTCATCATTAGGCTTAGAGCAGAAATCAGATTTCTGTTTCAACACTGACATAATCTTCTCTTGACTAGTAGTACTGATCACCATCATAAGTAGTTATCGGGGTGACATACCGATTGGTGGTAAAACACTATAGTTGGTACGGATTTACAATCCGACTACTTGGAAGCATTGGTGAGCCCGGTTGCTGCCAATTAAGAGAACCTTAGGACGAGATATAGTCTATATGACAGTTTGATTGATTTTACACCTGGTCTAAAAACCAGTGGGAGTAGTTGAATCATCAAAGGAAAAAAACATGGACAGAAACGTACCTTCAGAACATCTGGTTGAGTGAGACGATACTCAGAGTCAAGTATTTGACTCCGAGAGAAGCAATCTCAATAGAAGATGAAATCTGAAAGGATTCTGCATGGCACATTGTAAGTCGTTAGTGGAGCGCGTGTGGATCACCGGCACACTAATAGGGACTCATAAAGAGCATGCCAATACAAAGGTACAAGGGCACGGGACTAACCCCACGGGCATCTTGCAAAAAAGGATATTCAGATTCTCAAAATATGCCAAAGGATTGGATTTTGAGAAAGGGCTGAAAGATTTCCATTAAGATGTCAGAAAGTTTAGATTCTCAAAATGTGCCAAAAGTTATGGATTTTTTGAATAGTCCATAACCGTGTCAAAGCCAGTGGGAGTGTCGCTGTTATCTACTATCTCCATATGTGAGTTACATACTGTTTCTAGGAAACGTCTCTTTTCATTACAAAGTGTAACGACTTGGTGTTAAGAAATGGATTGCTATGAAAGACTTAATAGAGATACGGCATACTCAGGTGGTTATAAACGTCTATAAGATAGATCGAGACTCTACCAAAATGATCTTGATGAGATTTAAGATACATTACCCGGAAAAGGAGTTTTCTATCATTACAAAGTGTGATGATTTGGCATGAGAGATATAAAGAAGGTGCAACATACTCATATAATTCATAGACATCTATCAGATAGATGTTATCATGAGTATAGACCTAGCCATAGTAAGCATGATCTTGGTAAGATTCAAGATGCATGCGAAAAAGTCTCCGAAAGGATATAATTATTAAAAGTCGTGACACAAGGATTATAAGTAATCCTAAGATTCCAAAAGGGTTTGGAATGAGATTAGATCGAATTCCACGAGCGTCTTGGATCGATCAGAAGTGTCATGAACATGTCCTGATAACTTAATGCTTAGATCATAGTGAGTCAAACTCAGGATATGACCTGACTGGGAATACTTAATGGATTCTGTACATGCGTGAGAAATCATTAGAAAATGATTTGGGTGAATGTTAATAGTAATTTTAAAAAGGTTTCAAATAAGTAAAAGGACTTAATGATTAAAGAATTTCATAGGTATTCTGATGGAGTACGTGTGGGTAACCGGCACATCGTAACACCTCGAAATAGTCTTGGGTGTAGCCATGTAAACTAAAGATCCCAAGAACCATGGAAAGTCACAGTACACAGAATGGAGATGTTAGTGAGAACGACAGTATATGACAAAATTGAGATATCATCGGAAGAATGTCCTATTGGATAAAGTGTATCAATGTGAGACATTTGGATACATAGGAAGAGTGAAAAGTCATCCAGACATAGATACATAACATGAATTAAAAGTTTAAAAGGAATCTAGAAACCGATAATAGTTTTATGAAAAATCCGACTTGGTGATTACCTCGTGGAGACTTGGTAATAAGCAAGAGTAGCTACCAGTCATATTTTAAGTTTCGTTTTCGCATGTTTGACTTCCTGAATAATTTGATTATTCAAAAGGTCTACAGTCGCTCATACTTTTAGGAAGTAAGTATGAACGAAGACTGTCGTGAATTGGTTTGTAGATTGTCTAAGGAGTTAGACATTGCAGTAAGACTGCTACGACGTTCACGAGTACTTAGAAATAGAGATTTGAGTATTGGATAAACCCGCGCTCAATAGATTGCTTCGAGGATTACATCATGAGCAATGTTGAGACGATAATATCTTATGATCTTGAAGCGGAGACATATGAGTTGAAATTTGCGAGTCGGTTGTGCATTGATAATGCATAAACGCATCGGTAACTCGATGTTATAAAATGTATTGTTATGTACGATTTTGACAGGTAAAAGACACAAGCATATGAGTCGAAGCTTATTCGTTCCTTGACCCTGATGGGAAACAGATATTTGTAGGCCTCTCGATGATTTTGAAGTTGACTAAAGTGCTGGCCAGCCTGGACTGAATTGATGTGTTCAATTAGAAGTCTTAAAGTCATAAGCAGAATCGGAGATCGGGAAACAGAGTATCAGACAGAGATTGATCTCAATCCATGTCTCGTGTCTGAAAATATCTTGTTAGACGGAAGATCATATGATCACTTATCTATGGACAGAACTGACTAGGTCAGAGTTCGGTAGCAGTTTCTAGGAAGCTGCAGGTTGTTTATTAATTAGAAGATAAATTAAAGTCATAGACTTATCCAAGTGGGAGACTGTTGGATTAGGTGTCTAATCCATGACTTTATATTTGTATTTATCTTGTTAATTGAAGCAAAGTCCATTTGGGTTGCCCTCATAGCAGGAGGATTGATGTAGAAGTCAGTAGAGAGGAAGGTTGATTTATTAATGGTTTAATAAATCAATAGAAATAAATAAATAGTTTATTAATATATTTAAGTGTTAATATATTAATTAGAAACCACGATAATTAATTAGAAATTAATCTGGAATTAATTGGATTTAATTCAGTGATTAAATAAATTTATTATAAGTGCAGGGACTGGTTTGTATTTATTCAATAGTTGAATAACTGACAAACCAGGAGCTTCCCTAGAGGTTGGCGAAACCCTAATTAGGGTTTAGGAGATCTGGTCCAAATGGGCAACAGGCTTGTCCATTAAGGGGGCACCTTTAGGGTTTCACTGGAGGCTATAAAAGGAACCCCCTGGGCACCCCAAAACCTGGGCCAACTGCACTCTAAAGTTACTATGCTGTCTTCTTTCCTCCATTGCTTGGGTGTGACTACATTTGAGGCAGGATCTGTTTGCTGCTAGCTTCAAGAACAAGATCAAAAAGGTTGGTTAATTCTTATTTGATCTTTAGAAATTAAATGTTGGCCTTAGGTTTTAGTTTTATATCTTCATAGAAGAAAACATAGATCTTTCTAGCGTTGCATGTGAACTTAGGAATTTTGTTGTTCATTGATTGCTAGAAAAACCTTTCAGACATATCTATCTGAAGAGTTGGTGATCCGAACACATAAGTTTTGAAGATAGTACTTATATGTAACAACTTACCATGTAATTCTAAGGTTTTTAATGTTTATCTTTTGTAACATAGGCTTCGGTTTTGAGTCTATTAGTGAGTCTTATATATAGAAGCATCAACCCTAGAACTAGTTGTACGTTAGAGAATTGGTGATTAAATCACCGTAATCGATCCAAGTATTGAGGTGCTCGTCGTGTTGATTAGGAGCCATATCTTTATTACAGTGATAATAAAAATCATTCGGCACCCGTTCATTTTGAAAGTTCATATTTATAGATCTTGTTTGTTTGCTTTGTTTAATTGTGATTTAATCCTAACAAGTGGTATTAGAGAGGGTTGCTTACCGTTCTTGTTCTAAGAATCATTTGTTCTTCTTTGATTCATGGATCTAAGTCGTTTTTGGATCCACTATTCCGTGTTTCAAAGATTTTTCTTAGTCAATTTCAGTAAAAAGATCTGATTTTTCGATGGCAAACAACAATACAAACAAGGTCATGCTAAACTACACCACACTCTTGGGCTCTTCAAACAAGGCCCCAATGCCGATTCCAAATATCATGATGAATGGCTGATCGCATGGAAAATTACTTGAATGGTATCGATAAATATCTGATGAGATCTATTAATGATGGTTCATTCACTACTAATGTTCAAGGAAGGTTTGTTGCCGGTGCTGCTGTTGAAACTGAATAAATAATTGATGCAAATAAGAAGAAGGTCGATACCGACAAGCGTTATATACGTGAACTGAAAAGCGGTCTTCCTCCTATCGCATTCAATCTCTTTCGTGGGGCGAAATCTGCGAAGGAGATATGGGATAGGCTTAAGATGCGATACGAAGGAACTGACGTCATGAAGAAGAGCATCGTCACTACCATCTTGGCTGCGTTCAGTAACTTCAAATAGCTTGACAACGAGAAGATTGAACAAACCTATGAAATGTTTAGTGATATCGTTTATAATCTCGAAAAGTATGGCGTTTCAAAAACAACACATGAAAAGAATGTCAAGTTCATGCAGTGCCTCCGAAGGGAATGCAGACCAATCGCCATCATTGTGCAATCCCACGAAAGGATTGATACCTATAGTCTAGAGTACTTTACAATCTGCTAAAATCATATAAAAGAGATGTGTTGTAGTTACATGTCGATCCTCCGAATGTTGGCACATTAGCATTCGTATCAAACACTGAAAGCGAAGTGAATACCTTTGCAAATAACGAAGAAGAAGTCGACGAAAATGGTGAATCTGTGGCCCTATACTCCAAGACAAAAAGAAGTTTCATAGAAAGCCCAAATTAAAACCTAATAAGAGCTGAAACGTCAACACTGGGAAACAAGTAATATGATCTGCTGATGTTCCTATCAAACCTAAGTCTGAGTCGCCCACTAAACCTGAGAATAAGCTGCTAGGCGACTCCGGATATGACTACAACTATTGTTTCGGAAAAAATCATCTAGCCAAAGACTGCATGTTGAAGAAGTCCGATGAAAAGAAAGAGAGAGTGAATGATGAATCCTATTACGCCAAAAAGCTCCAGGAAGCTAGGGTAAAGACACATAATCTTTCATTAGTGGCTTCGAAAGGTGATGATGGAACCTATCAAGTCTGTTGTTCAGCTTCTAATGATGAGGAGATAGGAGGCCTACTCATGGAGCTATGTTTACAGCTCACACTGAAGATAGTATCTGATCCGAAGATAAGGACAGTGACGATGAGATGGAAAGTGTAGTTACAAGCATCTGTCTAATGGTAAAAGGATCTGAGGCTCCTTCAAACTCGCGTCTCACCGTTCCAGAGCACGTATCTCTCTTACTCAATAATTGTAATATTCCAGAAGCACACTATATTAATGATCTTAACGAAATTACTTTTGATGGTCTGCATATGAATCAACTACTTGTTTCAGCAAATAGTGATGCGTGTCAGGAAAGGGATGAAGGAATTTTGCTTAAGACAAGCTTGAAGTTTATTTAAAAGGAGAATGTTTATATTATATAAAAGTCATAATAAAACTTTTATAAAATATAAAGGACTCTCCCCCCCCCCCCTCTCTCTCTCTCTCTTTCTCTCCAAGATTCAAGCCATCTCCACCTTTATGGTGGTCCAATGAGAGGTCTTGGCCTCTTGGTTATACCCATTGCATGTGATTGTTGCTTCCAAGGTCAATCAATATGCTTCCATGGAGTGTAGAATAAAAGAAAAAGTGTTTTCTTCTCTTCTACAAGTTTTTGGTCGAATCTTTCTCAACTCTCCTCCTCTCTCTCACTAATTGTCAGTTAGTATAAGAAACTCACACAAATTACTCACTTGAAGAACCAAATCCGGATTTGGTATCTTCAATCTTAAGAGATTTATGAAATACAAGAAGGATCTAGCATTCTAAGGTATTGGAAGCTTGTGGTGGATACTTCTAGAGGGATTTTCCTTTGCATCCTAGTTGTCATCCTCAACAAATTCTATCTTCAAGTTTATCAAAGGCTTCAATGTTGTAGCTTCAAACTATATGTGGTTTTCTAATCTTTACTTGCATGCATTTGGATCCTTGGTGGGTTATAAAAGTGTTTATGTTGTTCAAATCTTATTTTGCTTCTGTCGCCAAAAGCTTATGATTTTATGTGTTTTAGAAATCGATTTTTGAACAAAAACACAATCGGGTGTAAGGATGGCACAAGTTGGGTAGGGGATGTTGTGAGTATCCTTGTATCAAGAAGAAAGGGGTAGGGTGGAAGGCAGTGGTCTAACAATGGAAAGAGTGGGTTAATAAGTAGATGTCAGTTGGAGTTCTTTGGTGGTTGGTTTGTGCCGACATAAGGAGAGAAGAATAAAGGATGGCATATAGGAATGGGGGATAGAGGGTAGAGGAGTTGACTTGGTAAAGTACAAAAAGCAAAAAGGAGTTAGCAGGAAGAGTTATGAAGCCGACAAGAAGTTGGTCCAGTTGGCATATTGGTCGGCTAGGAAATTCAAGCGTCGGGTGGAGGTTGGAGTGCACACGCTAGGTGTGTTGCTCTCCTACTGGGTACATGCTCTTAAAACTCCATTGGTGAAAGTGGAGAAGCAAATGTTCCACATAAAGCAATATATGTGACTAGCACTAGATTAATCATTAAAGCCTTGTACCTCCAACAATTTCAAATTGTACTCCCATTTTATAGCTTATTTTTCCAAACAATGCATAATACAACTTTCCAATACTCTAGAGCAAAACATATTTATAAAATAATACCAGTAATAACTAAGATCAGGAGAACCATATCTTCAAGTATTTCTCAATGATTTTTGTAGAAAATAGGTTTCCAAAAGATTTTAACTGATATTAGTTTGAAGAAAAAACATGTCTCTTGTATACTCAAATGCCTTTGTCTCTTTCATAACAATAATATATGGATAGAAATATATCAGAATAATACCATAGACAAAAGCATGATCTTCTTATTATTCTTCATCAACAATAAAATATCCTTGAAAAGTTTGATATAACAGCAGAAACTAAATGAACAACAATAACAACGCCTTTTATTTCGATGAATCAAAACAAAATAAAAATACTCATTACAAGAATTTTTTTTTTGCGAAACTAAGAAAATCTTTGTCTGAAACTCAAAAATTTTCATGATAAAAAGCCAATAGGGATCATTCCTCATATAAAAATAAGTATATCTATGATATCAATTAGTGGACCTAAATCGTCTAGCTAGGTGTGGAATAGTGAATATCTCAAAGATTAATGATATAAAAACTTATAAGCAAAATGAGTAATCTGATAATACCATAGATAGAAAGAGTATAATCATAATACAATGAAGAAACTCTTGGCAAGGATGACGTTCCCTTGCTCACTTTCTCTAGCTAGAAATACTACATTTTGCTGCACACGAAACAAATGACCATCCCCTCTCTATTTATAGGTTAGAAGTGAATCTTACAATACATAAAAGGAATATTCTAACCAAGCTATCACTTATTATTTTTTTAGCATTTCCAGCTCCAACACACTTCTTAAATCAGGCTTCATATCTCAACAGTAATGAAGCTTTTCAAATTAACTTATTTCTCTAATGGGGTTTTTAATCTCTAGCTATGGAATGAACTAACTTTTCATTATAATGTCATTAACTTGATCCATTAAGTCAAATTGAAGCATACTTGATGATGATCTAGAGTTAATAAAGGTTTTTATATTGTTTTGAAGTTTATATCATGTTATTGGAATTTAATCATGCTTACGTTGTTCAAAATTCCTAAATCATCATAATTATATCTTAAATCCTTATACATATATTTTTTGAAAAGGTTATAAACATGTTTTGGATGTTAATCGATTATTCTAAGTCATTAGGACTGAAAGGATTAAAACAATGAATGGATTGAACTTGAGTTTGTGGCTAAAACTTGCTTTAAAAACTTTTAGGGTCATTAGACATGTCTACTCGACCTGGCCTTGGTTAAGTGGAGTTTCCTTTGTAAATCCAGTCGGTCAAGTGAAAACCTAAATTTCATAACTTTTGCATATGAAGTACAAATCATGTCTATTTTTCTCATATGCTCTTTAATTGTCTTATTGATGATATAAATGGAATAAAATGATATGTTCAAAATTAAAAACATAAGTAGGGACTTAATGAGTATATAAGGGATTAATGACTTGACTTTTGGTAACCTTAGGTGACCACTAAGTACTCAACTACATGGTGATTGAAGTAAGCTTTACTCTACAACTTGAAGTGAGATATAAAATGAGTACATGTCCTTATATGATGAATTAGATGTTTTTGGGCTTTTTTCATAACATATATTCTTATGTTCTATGTATACGATATAAGTTATTGTTCATTTCATGAAAACGTATTTTGGAAGATGTTTTTATTATTAAATGGGGAATAATTTTATAGTTGAAAATATTTGAGCATCCGACTTTTGGATTCAAATAGGGTGTGTTATGACTTTGAGTGACACTCGTGTATATCCAAAAGGGTGATAAAACTAAAAGTGAAAGGTGAAAGGTGTGTAAGCTTGCTTTTAGAGATAAGCCTTATTTCATATGGTAGTTAGCCACCCATTGTGTGATTCTTAGGGTGGCTCCTTAGAATCTAGTGTATGATGGACATGTGATACAATCCCACCATGGCTCGACATAGGGATAGCTTGGTAGGAAAACGGTAATATGCCCTTAGTTAAAGGTGAGTTAGACTTTGATATTAACTTGGGGATTGGGAGTATCTAGATATGAATTGCATTATATGCTCCCTATTGTATATTTGACTTTGATCATCGTTATGATTTTATCCGCAAAATTTCTTAATGTTGATATATTTGATTTATTGTTTTATATATCCTTGAATATTAAGTTGTATATGTTGAAGATGAGATTTTGACCTTACTTAAGATATATATGATTTGAAAGCATTTTTGTGCGTTTGACTTTGGGATTGGATGATCGTCGTCATCTTTCACCCTCTAAGTGTTGACCCTGTTATACTCATTATGCTTTCCCAAGCCTAAACTATATTTGACATGTACTAAGTTTGGAGGTTAGGGAAGACTGATAGAATATATAGCTTATGGAGATTTCAGAAGACTTTGTATTACATTTAATTTTGATGTATTTCAAACTATTGGTTCTTTTTTCATTTTGTACACCCTCGTATGACTTGACAAATTGTAATTTTGATAAGGACCTAACCTTTTGGGACCAAATTTCACAACACATATTGCTTAAAGAGTGTTGACTTTTAAAATGACTTGATCGTTAGTTTTAGATAGCTATTTCATCTAAGCTTATACAATGAGTGTTACACCTTGTGTAACACCATTTTCCTTTGTGGTAAGTGTTTAAGTTTTAGTCCTTGTGTGATTAAAATGTAGTTGTGTGAATAAATGAACAAAAGGGTATTTTAGTCATTTGTTAAAGGTGTGAGTTATTGAGAATGTGTTTAGATAGAAGCGATGGTTGAAATGAGTTGAAGTGTGATTCGAAGTGTTTCGGGAATGTTTGAACTATGAGATACTAGCACCATTCGAAAGTACGATGCTATTTTTGAAGTTCAAGCTGAGTGTCAAGCTGAATGGTACAAACTGAGTGAAGAAATCCTGGAACTGACCAGTTAGTGATGCTAACCATAAGGGTTAGCGATGCTATATGATTAGCTACGCTAACCTAAGTGGTTAGCGACGCTAAGTGTCGCAGACCCACTTTATATAAAGTTGAATTTAGCTCATTTGGGGGAAAAGAAAATGGAAGAAATGCAAGAGAAACCCTAGAAAAATGCTCTATAACTCCTAGAGATCAAATTGGAGGTCTAGGGCTTGAGAATTTGAAGAAGGAGATGATTGCTTGCATCAAAGAGGTATGAACTCTTGTTCTTACTTCAAATTAGGAGTTGATTGAGCTTGGAAGGGCTAGGTTACAAGTGTTGTTGGTAACCCACATGTAACTAAGGAGGTTGTAGCAAGTAATTCTTGAATTGAGTATGAAAAAGGGGGCTAATCCTAAACCCTAAGCATGATGATCAAGTTGTGAGTAGTAGTTACGTGAACTCAAGGTCTTTACACATGGATGGTGTGTGTGTGTGTGGTATGGTGTAAGTGTTGAAAGTGAAGAGAATACACTTTGACCTACTAGTTGAACCATCTGGAACAGTATGAAGATACTATATCCAGGTGAGTAACTCTACCTAACATGTTAGTTGTAACATGTTGTGTGTGCTTAATTGTTGATAATACATGTAGTAGAACACGTGTAAACTATGTAGACACATAAAGAACCTATTGTGATTACATGTGTTAGAGATCTGTGGTTATGATGTGTAGTAGATGGTATCGAGACGAGAAACTCGAGTCCACTTGATGTAAGGTTTACATATCACATAACGAGTGCTTTACGATTATGTATAACTGAGATATTAGTGGTTTTCTTAGCGAGTACTTGGCAACCATGGAGGAGTGTGTATAATAAGTATATATGGTGAAATATATATACAGTATGATATTGTGTGTGTAGTGCTTGTTGTTTCACATATGTGTAGAGATTACTGTGTACGAGTACCATGTGGTCCTGGGGTAACACGTATAGAGATGACTTGTTATTAGAGGTGAACTTTGTAGTTATATATGAGTTAATACTCTAGAGTTAAGTGAATGTATAACGAGTACATTATATGTCACCTGGAGTAAGTCGGATGGTCACGTGATAAGTGTCTTGTGATTATGTGTCAGTGTGTAGAGAGGTATGTGGTTAGAAGTGTCGGGAATAGTTGTATGACTGTATAACGAGTACCTTACAGTGATCATATCGACCTTAGTGTTCAGGAGATTGGGTTTAATCACCCGATATATTGTAGAAACCTTTGTGGTTCATATTAGCCTTAGTGGCCAGGAGATTGAGTTTAATCACCCGATATATTGTAGGAACCTTTATGGTTCATATCGGCCTTAGTGGCCATGAGATTGGGTTTAATCACCCGATATATTGTAGGAACCTTTGTGGTTCATATCGGCCTTAGGGCCAGGAGATTGGGATTAATCACCCGATATATTTGTTTGGGGCCTTTGTGGCTCATACCACAGTAGGGGTGACGGTGAGTCTATGTGGCTCGACACCGTGCTTATACTAGTGAGGGGGTGATGATGAGTCTATGTGGCTCGAGACCGTGCTTATACTACGAAGGGGCTGCGGTGAGTCTTAGTGACTCGAGACCGTGGGGGTTAAGGAAGAGACAAATATGAAGCCTTTGTGGCATACGACCGTAGCGGTCATAGTGTGGAGGAATTTGTATTGAAAGTGGGGGTGACTGAGTACCGTGTAGTGGTACAGAGTTAAGATTTATGTATATGCTTGTATTTCTTGTAATACACCTTGCTTATTCAGTGAGTTGGCTTAGGTGTTGGGAGACACATGTGCGACTACATAAAGAGTATCTTGTAGTCATTTGGAGTGAGTATGGCTAGTGCTATATGCTTATATTAACGAGTGCTTATAAGCTATCACGGGAAATTGTTGCACCCACAAGTTGGGTGATGTGTTGCGTTGTGAATAAGTTGTTTTATGTCGTTGTAGTGTTGCTCACTAAGCTTTGTAGCTTACGTGTGTGTGTGTGTTGTGTTGTGTGCAGGTTAGAATAAAGTAGCGCCCAGCTCTGATCATGGGATCGATTATGAAGATATCTATTTGTGATTACGGGGCTCGAGTGTACATCTTTGTGATACTTGTCTTTAAATGCTATAAAATACTTGTATACTCGGTGCTGACTACCGGGCATTACACCTTGATCTATACAGATTTTAGTTTAACTATGGATATAGTGTTGTCTAATGATTTGAAATTAGATTCTAGTTATCTAAGTTCATATCATTAGAGAGATTTCAATTTAGTGGTTATATCTTAAGTTTAGAGGTTCTAATTGGAAGATGATAAGAATCATTCTTTAAGTGATGAATTAGGAATGTTGATGATGTTAATCAAGTTGTGATTTGGTGTTAGAACAAAGCGTTGGACTCTAAATAAGCATCCTAATTCATTAGAGTTCGAATTAGGGGTGTTGGAATCAAAATGCAGAAGTTATGAAGCTATTGGAAGTTTAATCTCATTTTGTGTTCTCAAGTGGTTCCACGTGACTGAGTAGAATTATAGAGCAACTCTACTCCATCGAGTAAATCTATAATTAAATACATACAAACTTTTTTAATCTAATTCCACTTTCGTTGCTTCCATTACATTCCATAAGCTTAGGAATGATGGAAAATGTGCATTTTAGGTTTATAAACTTTAGTTTACGTATCTAGAAAGTAATTATCAACTAATTATTCAATTTATGTTGGATTTTAGGTGACCATTCAACATCCAATCATCCCTAGAAATGAAGTAGTATTATCTACATGTTGATGTGAGTTTATTACCCAAGATTACATATCCATATTATATATAATGACTTTGATCTTTCCTTTTATGTATTCCATATTTCCATGTGCATAAACTATGTATGTACTATATGTAGTCCATATGAATTTCATGAAATGATTTTCATAATGTGTTTTTGGATTGGGGACAATTCTTCTCATTTTGAAATGATTTTGATCATGATCACATGCATCCACTTTACGAATGTATTGAGACTTGTGTGGCCACTTATGACTTAAGTACCCTATTATTGATGTTTGATATTCTGGTGATGTGACGACATTCTAGACACACGTCACTTGCACCTGAGGCTATAGGCACATGTTCGTCACAAATTTGGAGTCCATAAGCGTAATGTGTGCTACATGCTATATTAGGTCTTTTGAACTTCATATAATGACTATTAATCCTTATAGTCTCGTAATCACAAAATGATAATTAGTCATTTCAACATTATTTCAAACATATTTCAATAGTTGTTAATGTTTCATAAAAGCATCATACTCATTTTAGCATATTTTTCTTACTTTCGTTAAATAGCCATATTTTTTTTTTTTTTTTTTGTAAATCACCGCTAACATGGTCCAGTGGAGATTAGTATGAAACACATCAAATTGAGTTAATCTAAGTTCGAGTCTCACATGTTTCAACATTAATGTAGTCTCCCTTTAAAGACAAGAACCATATTATTTGTAAAGTGTGCTTTACTGGTTTATGTTAATCTAAACATACTAATAATAGTGAATTAATCATATATAAAGATCCAATTAGTTATATTGCCAAAAGTTTCATGTTTCCCTATTTTATATCATTTTACGGAATATACTCTTTTATTCATGTACTCAACGCCCAAGCGCCTCTTGCACCAATAGGAA